>JASGXE010011704.1:0-13221 GCA_030068105.1 Sinentomon sp. SZTP_YWyxl
TCTGCCGAAAAGAAGGCGTAAACCTTACTTGAGTCTTGAGTCATGAAAAACGTCATGTTTTTTTTTTGGCAAAAAAAGCAAACGTGCTGTCGTTTCATGTGCAAAAAAGGTGTTGGGGGTCGCCCGGCACCTTCGTTCCAGTCAGGGATGGGTAGACGTACGGAACTAGACATAATTTACGTCGGGGTTGTCTACTTCGAGTTTTCTACGTGTAGAAAACTCAATTCGACGTACACAATTACTGCAAACAACTCCAAGGCAGGGTGGTGGCGTACACAACTCTTCTAGCTGTATTTTTCGATGAAAATATTAATTTTTAGATTTGTAATTTGTCTTAACTTCCTCCTTCATTTAAATCTTCAATCGGCAAACTATTGAGTTTGTAACAGCTATTAAGTTTGTAACAAACTGTTAAAAGCTTGAAAAAGATTTTTAATCTGCAGCCGGAAGTTTTCTGCATAGGTACCTACCTATTATTTTAAAGATGTACCTAAATTAAACGGAAAAATGTTAAAGCAAAGCATTGATATAAAGCAAGGCCAGGTATTGGAAAAATCCAAAATCAAAAAAATCGATTGCGCTCCTGTGATCAGCATTCATGTTATGGGGGGCCCACCCAAAATTCCAAAATCGACAATTCTTTCCCGATTTGAGCTTATTTTTGGTGCCAATGCGGGGGGTCACTATATATCAGTGTTCTTGCAAAATTTAAGCCCCCTGAGTCATCTGGTTCTCATATGGCAGCCTTTTTGTAAAATAGCTTAAGTAGGTACCGAAACTTTGTAGGTAGCGGTGTTACCCAGATTATTAAGTGAACATTTTTTTCATTTTGACATTGAAAACAGGGTCAAAATTTGATGAAAATTCAAGTGACATTCAGAAGTTCACAATTTTGACTCCAAGTAGGTAGGTGTTCTGGAAGTAAAAACATGATCGCGATAAATAAGCGGCAGGTTATTTCGATAATTCGGGTCAAACATGGTTTCAGCAAAAGAAATTGAAAATTCCGACTCTGTCACTTGAAAGAGCACATTTTTTCAATCTGGGTGCCAAATTTCACCTTTCTAGCCCTAAAAACAACTGAAATATGCTATTCGAAAGTCTTTTTTGGACCGGAAATCAAAATGTGAGAAAAACGGGGTTTTGGAATGGTCAATTTTTGAGGGAAATGGTGAAAATGAGTAGTCGAATTTGCATCGCATATTGAAATATGGTCATGTGAAGTTATTTCTTAATGGATTTTACTCATTTTTGGACCAAAATGCTCAGAAAAACATCACAGTATCTGAAGGAACAGCATTTGAAAACATGAGAAATTTTCTTTTTTTCACCCTTTTCAAATGCGATCACAATTCACAAATTTAGAGACAACAAATAACCTATTCCTATATTTGCCTCTATTCCAAATCATCCGCCATTTCCTGCAGAGGTGGTTGATGTTTCAACCAATACCGAAGGAACTCCATCATATGATGTTAAGTTTTTTGGATCAGGTGATATGGGCCTTAAATTGAAAAGCTCTGCTATCGTTGATTTCTCCTTGAAACGGGATGATTACCTGGCCAAATACAAGCAAAAGTCTCTCCTTGAGGCCATCCGATTGTGCGATGAAGAAGTCCATCAAAGACAATCAGCTGAAATTAACTGTTCCCGGATACCTGATGATTATTCCACCGATGTAACTTTGAGATCCATCTTAAGTGAAGCTGCTGGGGCTGGTTGCTCACCTCTCCTAGACAAAATTCTTGCTCAGTTGAGCCTACAGATGGAGTTGTTGCAGTCCATGGACCGAAAGTTAAACACTCTCTCTTCAGACGTTGACGCCCTTGTAAGAAAGGTTGACATTGTTGATCAGTCTAATTGTTTTTCCCGTCGGCTGCTCGCGCGTGCGGTCGCGTTTCGTGGACGCTCCGCCGATTTTGTTGGCTTGGTGTCATTTTTGGCTTGGTGTCATTTTTTTGGGAATTTTTTGATTTGTTTGTTTATTTTTCCTTGTTTTCTTGTTTACTTGGCTTTTCTGTGCTCTCTTTCTTCTTTCTCATTCCCCTCTCTTTCGACTTTTTCATCCCGCTCTTTCCTCCTTTACACCTTGCCCATTGCCTCCTGTTTTTCTCTAATTTTCTTCATTTTTTCCAGTTCCACTTCTTCGCCTTTCTGTATCTGGAATTATCAACGCTGTTTCTGCCATGGACACCCCAACTTCCCGAGCCTCCGTGTCTGGTTTGCATTCATCTGGCAAAGATGAGCACTGCCGAGCGAATTGCAAATTTGGTAACTCTGGCGAGGGGCGAATGGTGCTCTGTGATGGTTGCTCCAAGTACTTCCACTTCGATTGTGTCGGTCTTCTCAAAACCAGGGTTATTCCGGCATGGGCATTGTGGATGTGCGAGGATTGCATTGGTGATTTTCGTGAAATGAAAAGCCTTCTCCTGCGGCTCAGAGTTCTTTGTTCTTCAGATCCTGCTGCAGTTGTGGCTACGCCTCCCACAGTTGTTGTTCCTTCTGCCACCTTGGTGGCCGAACCTTTGGTTGTTCCCCCACCTCCTCCTACTGTGGCTGATCTTTCTGTACTTTCAGCTGTTTTGTCTCCCCAGGACCTATCTCTTGCTCTCTTGAACTGCCCTGGTCAGCCATTCAACCTTTCAGCCGTTCCATCGATCTCCTCACCTATTGGATCTTGTTCAATCCCACCTCTTGGTCCCATGCCCAAAGTTATCCCAGGGACTCTTTCTTATGCGGACATAGTCTCAGCTCCTCTCTCCAGCCCTGGCTCATCTGTAGCAACCAAGCATGATTTTCCTCCCCTGCAGGTGCCTGTTGTGGAATGCCCTGTTGCTGCAAATAATCCGGGCAATGTGCAGACCTCCTCAATACCTTTGCCAAATGCCTCTCTGGATTCCTTTTCTTCCCACCCTCGAACTGATTCCACCAACCAATCCTTGCCCAACAACCCATGCTCAAGGGAATCTTCTACTTCACCATCTGCTTCTGGACCACCTCATGACAGAAAGAAAGTTTCTAAGCCCTTGCTTATCATTGGAGATTCCATGATTAAGCACCTAAACCATCTCCATGCCTCTGGAACTGAATTCCGCTGTCTTCCTGGTGCTACTCTCTCCAGAATTTCCTCCACATTAAACACTGTTTCAAAGTCCCAAACGTTCTCAACAGTTCTTGTGCATGCTGGCACCAATGATCTCCTCAGTGGTGCATCACCGGAAGATGTTCTTGGCCGTGTATCTGACCTCTTTCAAAGCTGCAGGAACCTTTTTCCCGTTGCCCGGCTGATCTTTTCTGCAGTGATTGCTAATGATCGTGTTCCTTTGAACTCTCTTTATCTTTTGAACTCCAGGATTGCTGCACTCTGCCAGCAGCTCGGCATATCGTTTCTGGATGCTAATTGTTGGCTCCCTGCTAACTTTCTTGCCAGAGATCGCCTGCATCTCAATTATCATGGAAGTAGGGTTCTCGGGAATCTGTTTCGAAGCATTTCCCAGCCTTTCTCAAGCTCGCTGTTGGGAAACTGCCCGCGCTCATTCCAAAAACCGCCTATTTAGCACTCAGGAAGCCTAAATCTTGTCCCACTCTTTCGTCGTTTGCTATCCTGAGTGCTCCCTTTACCTTGGATTCCTTTGCTGAATTCTGCATCGTGCAGGAGAATTGCTATTTGCATTGCAACCAAATTCGACTGCTGCCTTGCCTCCAGCAGGTTCACAAACAACCTCTCCCTTGTCGTACCTATCAGTCCTTCAGATGAACTGCCGCAGCATTCGCAACAAATCGAACGAGCTCTCTACTCTGCTTGAAATGCATGATCCTGATATCCTGTTCTCACAGAAACTTGGCTTGATGATAGCATTGGTACCCATGAATTCCTTCTTATTTCACTGTGTATCGCAGGGACCGTTGCAGATTCGGCGGTGGTGTCTTAGTAGGTATACGGTGCTCACTGAGTTCTTCCCTCGTGTTTTCCAGCTCTACACATGAATTTCTTATATGTTCTCTTTCCCTCAAGTCGTTAGGTAACAAACCATTCTACATTGTGGGTGGGTATCGTCCACCGGATTCCTCTCCTGGGATATTTCATGAACTGACCACTCAGTTGGTCAACCTCAATCTGTTTAACGATTTGACGACTCCCTTGCTTATTTCTGGTGATTTCAATCTTCCTGATTTGAACTGGGAAAATCTTTCCCCTTCACCAAATTGCTGTTATGGTCTCTCTGTCAACCGAGCTGCTTCCGAATTCTGCCTTGACTTCGGCCTCGATCAATTGGTCAAAGGTTCCCACTCGTCCTGCTTCTAACTCCATCTTGGATATTTTTCTCATGCGGCCTACCCACTTTTCTAATGTCTCTGTCGAAACAGGCTTGAGTGATCACTTGGCTGTTCTGCTCACCTTACGCTTGTCAGTTCCACCTTGTGATTTTGAGCCATCTGTCTTGATCAGAGATTTCTCACGAATGGACAGTGTTGGGTTTTCTGACTTCCTGCTGGGATCATTTCTCTCTTTTCGGGACAGATATTTGACATCACCCATCAATACACTTTGGTGTGATTTCGAGTCCATAGTTCACCATGGTATCAGTCAGTTTGTGCCTGCAAGTCTCAGTAGGCCCAGAACCAAGTCCTCATCCTTCAGTTATCCCCCACACATTCGCCACCTTTCGCGTCAGTGCAGAAAATACTACAAATTTCGGCACTACTCTGAATTCTGCTCCAGAATCTACGATTCCCTCTGTTCTGACCTTGCAGCTGCAAAACTGCGCCATGAAAATAACCTCCTTTCTAGTCTTTCTCTCAGGCCAGGCGCAATCAACTCTAGCTCCCATGGTACCTTGCAAAATGCCTGGAAACAGGTAAATAAAAGGTATCGTGGTTCAGTTTGTATCCCGCCTTTAAATCTCCATGATGGTCTGGCTAGCTCACCGGCTGAAAAAGCTGAAGCATTTGCTCAGCACTTTGCTTCTACTTATTCTGTTGCCACTTTAGATAGTTCTGACCTTCCAGCTGCTTCCATTTCTCCAATGCCGTATCCTTCTTTCTCAATTACATTTTCCTCAATATCGTCTGCAATTAGGAAATCAAAATCTTCCTCTTCTGGTCCTGATGGGATTCCGGGGTCTCTTTTGAAATCTTTTCCACTAGAATTTGCAGCCTATCTGTTTCTTATTTTCAACAAGTCCCTTGCTTGTGGCAAACTACCTGATCCATGGAAGGCAGGAAGAATTGTGCCTCTGCTCAAAAAAGGCGATCCTTCACTTCCAGCTAATTACCGTCCTATCAGTCTCACTTCTTGTGTATGCAAGCTTATGGAAAAGCTAGTCTCGGACTACACATCAGAGAGTTTCTTCATGCCACTAATTCCATCTCTCCTTGTCAGTTTGGCTTTCGTCCTGGCTGGTCTTGTGAACTTGCTCTTGCCAAGTTTACTCACATCGTCGCATCATCCATTGACAAAGGAACTGATATTGATGCACTTTTCCTGGACTTCAAAACTGCCTTCGATGTTGTTCCACACAGGGCTCTAATGTTCAAATTGCAGTCTTTGGGCCTCTCTGCTTCTATCATCTCTTGGATTGATTCTTTTCTGAGCAACCGAACACAGTCTGTTTCTCTTGGTGGTGCAAATTCATCACCTTTTCCAGTAACATCAGGTGTACCTCAAGGTAGTGTGTTAGGCCCTCTTCTCTTTCTTTTTTCATCAACGACCTTCCTGATGTCATATCTTCTTCGAATATCATGCTATTTGCTGATGACTGTGTTCTCTACAAGACCATTCAATCTCAATCTGATGTAAACTTACTGCAGGATGATCTTGCTTCCCTTGACTCTTGGAGCCTGCAGTGGGGCCTTGCGCTAAATGCATTAAAGTGTGTCCACATCCGGTTCTCGACTAAGCTTCATCCCCTTCAATCCTCTTATATCCTTCCTTCTTCGGCCGCTGTCTTGACCACCTCAACATCCTGCAAATATCTTGGTGTAACACTGACATCCGACCTGTCCTGGAAATTGCATATAAACACTATTGCACGTAATGCCAATTTTGCTCTTCTCAAAATCAGACGCATATTCAAATCTTGTTCTCCTGCAACCAAGGAAATTCTCTACATTTCACTTATCCGTCCCCTCCTGGAATATGCCTGCATAATCTGGGATCCTTTCCACATCTCTCTCATTCACGAACTTGAAAAAGTCCAACGCAGAGCAGCTCGCTTTGTAAAGAATGATTTCTCTCCCTACTCGAGCGTCTCTTCAATGCTTTCCTCTCTGAATTGGCCACCACTCTCTGACAGGCGTTCTCAGTTCAGGCTTTCAGCTCTCAGTAAAATTTTCACACATCACGGTGGTTGGTCATGTCTTTCTGATACTCTTGCTGCTCCTGCTTACATTGGTCGACATGACCATGCTTTCAAGATTAACCTTTATCAACCTTCCAAGAACATACTCAAGTATTCATTCATTCCAAGAACTATTGTAGACTGGAATTGTTTATCCCACAACTCTGTTGAATCACTAATTCTGTCTCAAAATATGCCTGATTGTTCTTAATTAAGCCTAATCTTGTGGGCCCTATTCGGATCTGGTGCAATGCATGGGGTTGATAAAGTTGTGGTCTGGGAACGGGTCAGGGACCCATGCCCAGACCTAAGCCGGGAACCTGCCCGGAGACGGCGGCCCATGTTGGCGGCCCCCCACTGCGTGGTCAGTGCAAAACCTTTTTCACGCAGCTGGGAAGAGGGAGTGTGCGTACTGCTGGCGAACGCCGCTGGTGCTTCCGTGACTCCCTGCGCTTGTTAACCGGCAGTTGCCGGACGGCGCTCTCGCCGCGCGACTGACGCAAGGCGAACCTTTCCCTCATTGTAGTGCACTGGATAGGGTAGGTACTCACGTATTGCTCTAAAATGCTCTCATCCCTTATCGTGTTTCAAACTTTGCCTTTATTTGCCATCCAAGATCATCTTGAAGTAGGTAGTACCTACCTACCTATTCTTTCATTCCGTGTACCTGCCAGTCTTCTCTCGAATCAGTTGTTCAAATCTAAATTGTGACTTTCTTTCAAAATTTCAGATCCCCCTTTTTTGCTTCTTTTTTCTCTGTTTTTTTTTTCACTCTTTTTTCTCGTTTTTTTTTTCCTCTTTCTTTTTGCTCTTTTTTTCTCATTCTTTTTTTCCTCTTTTTTATCCTTTTCTTTTCTTTTTTGTTTTTGTTTTTTTCCTTTTTCCTTCTTTTTTTTTGCTTTTTTTTTACATACCACCTGCATCCCTATCTTCTCGGGAAGTTTTATTTTTACTCGTTTTTTCCACTTTTGTGTATTTTTTTGAGATTGTGATTGGGTATGCATGAGGAAATGAGTGTTAGAGTTTGCTCAAGGTTGGATCTTGCCTGGTTGTGTATGTGTGTGTGTCTGCTTGGGTGTCTGAAGTGATTGCTCTATGACTAGGCCCCGTCCACATTCCGATGATCTCTTCGCGGTCCTTTCCCCTCCTTTTCCCTTTCCCCCTCCTTTCGATAATGCAGCCGACGGTCGCGTTTCCTTCCCATCCCTTCCCCTCCCTTCCCTGGTATATGATGAAACTCTGCTGTTCACAATTGATGATTGCCTTTATGGCATGAAAACCTGTAGAACAGAGTAAATCTGATACCGATACCGATACCGATTGCAGGTTTCATCTCTTAGTTCTGGCCCACTTAAACCAGCTGTTGATCGATCACAGGACTCGGTGCCAGAAAGACAATCATTACACTTTTCTTCAGAAGGTCTAAAGCAAATTCCTTCCATCCCTGATGATGTGACTCCACATGCTAGGCATGTTCCTCCTTCCACAGGCTGCAAAGTACTACCATCTTCTGGGGTCTCCTCGCAAATTGCAGCATCATCCCAAAATAAATCTCCACCTCGTTACAATACCGCATTTCTTACTATTGGTGATTCAAATGTACGCAGGTTGCTACCATTTTTGAAATTTTTTCCAAATGCTTATTGCCGTACATTTTTCCGTCCAGGTGGAAAGATATGTGATATGTTTGAAATATGTAAACGCTTAGTTTCTGGCATCTCAAGCAAGAATATCCTTGTAACATTACACATTGGTGTTAATGATATTCGTTTCAAATCAATTGAATCTATTGTTTTTGAATTTGATACACTAATGAAAGACATATTCAATCTAAGTAAGGGCTTCGATAAACATATCGATGTAGCATTGTGTAGCCTTCCTTTAGTAATTAGGCAAGGTTTCGATGTAAATAAAATTGATGCTCTGAATTTAGCTTTGTCCAAGTGTTGTTTTTCACAGAGGTATAAAATTCTTTGATTTAACACATGTTCAGAAAAGTTCTGTATCTTATGACGGTTTACATTACTCTGTTGAAGGAGCTCGTGCACTTTCAAGTTGTTTCCGATCTCATTTTCTTGATTTTTTGTACCCTCCAGGCAGACGGCAAAATCCAAGCTAGTTAAATGCTGCTGTTCCTTGATAAATCAACCAAATATTTGTCATTCAAATCTTGCGATTCAATCTGTTCCAATCTTGTGATTCAATCTGTTTTGTCAGTTGTAAATCATGGAGTTTTATTTCCAGCTGCTAATAATGTGTCGTTTTCTGATTCAAATGTCTCATCCCAGGAATTCTCAGTTGTTTGTAGACCGACTGATAAACCCCTACGAATCCTTCAAGTAAATGTCAGGGGCTTGAGAAGCAAAGTGGAAAAAGTTTCAAGCTTAATATCTATATTAGAACCTGAGGTGTTTTTGGTTACTGAGACTTGGATAAACGAGAAATTTTTCAAGTCAGGGAGTTTTCCCAGCTGATTACAGAGTCTTCCGCAGGGACCGAAATCTGCATGGAGGTGGTGTGGCAATTGGAGTTAAATCTTCCATCCCATCTGAAAATTTGTTTTGTAGTGATGAGCATGAATTCCTGGCTTGTAGGATTCATATTGGACTCAATGCCCAAAAACCTTTGTTAGTGATGGTGGCTTACAGACCTCCAGGAAGTGTCGGAGACATTTTTTCTTCTATGGCAAAATATCTCCAAAGGGCCCGAATTGATGTAAACGTATCTAAAAGGATAATTATTGGTGGTGATTTCAATCTTCCTCATGTTGACTGGAAAACATTATCCGTCCCGACTAGTCTCCCTGGTACTGCTATTTCAAACAAGGCATTGGCTTTTTTGCAGGATTTTCACATGAAGCAAATAGTTAATGTCCCTACACGGGTCACTGCCTCAGTTTCAAATATCCTTGACCTCTTTCTGATTAGACCCTCTGACTTAGTAAAGGATGTGGTAGTTATGCCGGGAGTAAGTGACCATAACCTGGTTTATATTGATCTTGCTTCAAATTTAAATTCTGCTAGCTGTTCTCTTGGCACACATTTTTCACCTAGGTTTTTAAAAATTAATATGCCTAGAGTTGAAAATGCTATTTCAGATGATATTCCTAGTTTCCTGATTCAATCTACAAGTTTAAATCTTGATCGCACTTGGGCATTATTTTCAAATATTGTGCTGAAGCATCAAGCTGCAGTCCCTCTCGAAAAGAAAAATGAAAGGTCTCGCCCACCTTGGTTCAATAAGAAAATCAGAAATCTTGAACACAGATGTAAAAGGAAATTTAGACTCAGAGGACAATCTGTTGCTCATAAACAATCGTATAGGTCCTTGCTTCAAGAACTAAATAGCGAAAAGTTGAAAGCTCATGATGATTTTATTGCAAACCTGTGTCAAGGAGGTGAAAGAAACAATTTTAAAAATTTATGGAACTTAGTTAGGTCCTCCCGTGGATCAAAAGAGACTGTTCATTGCTTATTTGATGGACAAGGTTTTCTTAGACACTCTGATTTGGATAAAGCAAACCTGTTAAACTGCCACTTTGCTAATGTTTTTTCTGCTGCTAGCCATTATAAAACGGGATTTCTGTCTGTTGGAGACGATGCGTTGGTGGATAGCATTATAACCCTTCACAAAATAGAGAAATGGATAAAGAAAATGCCAAATTCACATTGCGTTACATCAGACGCATTCTCTTTTAGGTTCATTAAGCTTTTCCCCAGGACTTTTGCTAAGTTTTTGTTAATTATCATGAAACGATCTTTATTACTGGGTAAACTTCCCGGGCGATGGAAACATGCTTTTGTTCGACCTATTCCTAAAAAAGGCGATACCAAGTCCCCCGCTTCTTATCGTCCAATTAGTCTGACCAGTGGTTGTTGCAGGTTGATGGAACACTTAGTTTATGACTACCTTTATGAGTGGTTAGAAAGACGGGATAAAATCTGTTCTGCTCAACACGGTTTTCGAAAAGGGTTTTCATGTGAGACCCAGTTGGTCAGCTTCTCACAACGTATTTCTGATGTATTGGACAAAGGAGGTCAGATGGATGTGGTTTTCATTGATTTTGAAAAAGCCTTCGATTTGGTCCCACATGCTGCTCTGATAGAAAAACTTAAAATATTAGGGGTTGATGATATCATTGTCAGGTGGGTGGCTGATTTCCTTTCTGATCGAACCCAACAAGTAAGGGTCAATTATGCATTTTCTGATATCGGCACTGTGTCCTCTGGTGTCCCTCAAGGAAGCATCCTCGGGCCCTTGCTATTTTCTGTCTACATAAATGATCTGCCTAAAAATCTCTCATGTCAGGCTTTCCTCTTTGCTGATGATTGCGCAATACTAAATGAAATAATATCCTCTGATAATATAAAATTCCTACAAGATGACTTACACTGTGTTGAGGAGTGGTGTTCAAAGTGGGGCATGCGTTTGAATGTTTCAAAATGTTCAGTGATATCTTTCACAAATAGAGTAAATCCGCTCCCTGGCAAGTACGCCTTGTGTAATATTGTTTTGCCTTCTGTTGATAGTGTTACGTATCTGGGTGTTACATTTACAAAAACTATGTGCTGGGGAAAGCATGTTGAAAATGTGGTAAATAAAGCTAATTCGGCTTTATTCTTTGCCCGACGAACTTTCTACCGTGCAAGCCAATCAGTTAAAGAGAAGGTTTATTTTGCTCTTGTCCGCTCACTATTAGAGTATGCTGCTGCTGTGTGGGATCCCTATCGCTTGATTCATGTTGAAAAACTTGAGAGAGTTCAGAGAAGAGCAGCACGCTTTGTTTGTGGCTGTTACAGTACCAGGAACAGTGTTTCAACTTTGATATCAAATTTAGGTTGGACTTCACTTGCAGCACGAAGAAGGGCCTCCAGGCTAGTTGGCATTCTGCAGAGTTTAAATAACATTGGTGGATGGTCTAGTCTGAAAGAATTTCTTTTTCCTCCAACTTACAGGGCACGGCACGATCATGACTTTAAGTTAGCCTCTCATCGTGCGTATAAGGATGTAGGAAATTTTTCTTTTGTTGTTAGGACCGTAAAAGACTGGAATGGTCTTGATGCTGGAGTGTTTGGATCTGGCAACGATCTGTCAGCAAAGTCTTTTAAAACAAATATCTTGCATAGCGTCGCAAAATAAACCAAGCATTTTGATTGGATCCTTCCCCAAAAAAAGCTGTTAGGCATTTGTTATTGTCTTATTCACTTGGTTGTTTTGATTTTGATTCACTTGTTTCACTGAACATGTTGATCTAAGGCATTTCTTGTCAAAAGAATTATTTTCTATTTTGTATTGCATCCTCAATTATGACAATGCTTACCAGCTGCATACTTATTGTTAATTTGCGCCGGGCTGTGCCCTTGCAAGTTATTGAAATTAAATTAAATTAAATTAAACAATTGAGATTACATTGTGAGATCAATTGAGATGCCATTGTGTGCTTCAAGCCTGTCTTTGCTTGCAATAACTTTTCTACATTGGATACACCTTGCCTTGCATCTTCTTTTAGCATTTGAGACACTATGAGATGGCACTTGTTGGAATCCATCCCCTTCACGTGAAACGGCCTGCCTCCTATTGGCCTTCAGCCTTCAACATACAGTCTACCAAATTTTCTCGAACATGGGACAAATTGTAAAGGACTGGCTAATACAGGGCCATCTAAGGTCAACAGTGCTCCGTGGGTACAACTTCACGCCTCACACGAGTATCATGATCTTCTGCTGCCATTGATTCCAAATGCTGCCCGAGTTAATAATGACCTCCTATGTTTGAAGACTTTGGTAACGAGAGTATATCTAAATGGCACTTAAACAGAAGGTTCAAATTGCTAGGTATAGGTATGTGGTACAGTATTATGATTGCGAAAATTGGAATTCAAAACAAAAATAAATAAAAAAGCATAGTTTTCTACCATCCACAGTTTTCTACGCCAGTTTGTTACGCGCGTAGGAAATAGTTTTCTACGTTTGTTTTCTACGACGTAAACAATTCAGGAAATGCTTTTAGAGTGCATTACCATAATTGTGTACTCACAATGACACGTACGCTGCAGTTGTGTACGCCTGATTGGACACATAGAGAACCCCATGTAGAATACGTACCCATCCCTGGTTCCAGTTGCATCTTTCAAGAATTTGCAAACTGAAAATGTAGACGCGAGTAAAGATTGATTTTGAAGATTGTTGTCTTTCGCAACATGATCGATTGTTTGTCCATAACAAGTAAACCAGAAGAAGCGCGGAAAAGAAATAGAAAAAAGTATTCTCGTCAGAGAACACCTGCAACAGGAAGCAACGGGCAAAGCAGCCACGTGTGCTTGTCAGTGCAAACGAACCGTGCTGGTGAGACAAAAAAAGTGTGAATGCATGTATGGACAGCACCGAATTCAGCACGAGATCAGCACGTTTCGATGTCCATGGAAACAGTTTTCTACGATTCCCATTCACTTCAATGCATTGCTGCTGAACCTCGACGACAAAAATCGGCGTGTCGTCGAGGGAGACCGGTGTGACACGGCGACTCTCGACGACAGAAAAACACCACGACAGGAAAACCCCCGTGGAAACAGTCTCATTTGAAAAGCATTGCCTCGGTGACACGCTGTGACACCAAAAACGCCCGTGGAAACACTGCCTAAGCTTTGGATCTGAGTAGCACAAGGTGTCCTAAGGGGGCACAAAGGCTGACCTTTACACAAAAGGAAAGGATCTGAATAAGGTCCTTGCATACCTGGGCATGCTTGTAATGTCATCCGTGCTTTTTCCCACTTCAGGGTCTGTCACATGGGGTCATAGGACTGATAACTGGCCTTTTTGGATTTGCCGTTGCACCAATCACAATGCATGCATAGGCGCATACCTAGTATGTGGTAAAATTT
>JASGXE010011705.1:0-14911 GCA_030068105.1 Sinentomon sp. SZTP_YWyxl
AGGAAAGAAGAAAGAAAACACTGAAGATGTCGGGAAGGGGAAGAAAACTGCTGCCGGGAAGGGATCGAGAAAGAGTCTAATTTGTGTCTTGTTTGTACGAATAGGTAGACGGTACTTGGTTGGTTGGTTGGTTGTGGTTGCGAAGATGCATGTCTACTAACTGCTATGCTTGGAGAACTGCACGGGGGGCGGGTGAAGGAACGGGATGGGTCAGGGCGTGCTCTGGAGCATATCATGTTCCTTGGTGGCCGCGGCAGAGTTGGATGAGGTGGAAGAGGAGAAGGAGGGAGGCGAAGGAGGCAGCTGAAGAGGCAGGCTGATGGAGACCTGGTGGTAAAAACTTTATCTTTTCATGTAACAATTTGAAAGCCAAAGGAAATGAGGAGGACTCGTAGAACGTGCGGGGTGAAAAGAGTGCAGTTATACGGAGTGGTCTGTGGTCCACGCAGGCTCAAGCTGACTTTGGACAAGGCTGTGTCTCTACGCGTCGATCTGAAGGCAAAAAATGACCCATTATGGGAACCGAGACGAAAAACGAAAATTTGAGGCTGATAATGCTGAAGAGCAGCCAGTGGAATGGGCAGCCAGCCGCCGTTGGAAATTCGTGGACAACTGGATTTTATGCTTTGGATATTGTGCAAGACACACGATTCGAAAGTTACAGCAGATATACCAATACAAGAGACGATTCTATCACGCGCGGAGCGGATTTGCTGCTACAAAAGTACTATCATCGCGCGTTAATACAGCCTCGTCTGAACCTACCGTATGGAGAAAAGCGAAGTTTTCGCTCCCGCTCGCTCGCTCGTTGGAAAATTTCCCAAAATGAAAAGTTGAAGTTGCGCTTGCATTGCATGACAAACGGTTTCGGCATCATATTCGCCCCTTTTCCCCATACCTAATCCTATAGGTACGTACCTTCCAACTTTTTCGAATGGCAAGTGGATCCTTACCCCCCATCCATCTCGCCTGACCTGTCAAGCTTTGCGGGGAGAAATTATTTTTTCTCACAACCGTTTGGCGTCCCCTTCACTTCCCAAGCTCTCCCATCCCATCCTATCGCATCCTTGTCAGCAGAAGCTGCGGAAACCCACCCAATATCTTTTTCACTGCTGACTTTCGGTGGCCCGACATCTCGCCCAGTCGTTTTGGAAGCCAAGCCAAGTTGAGTTGAGTTGGTTGAGAGAAAAAGATGGTGGGCCTATATTCGTCCAGAATGCAAAAGTGAGTGAGGTGCGTTCGTTTGTTCGGCCATCAGCCTCAGCCATTGGCAGGCCACAACCACTGCCACCGCCACCGCCACCGCCACCGCCACCGCCACCGCCACCGCCACCGCCACCGCCACCGCCACCGCCACCGCCACCGCCACCGCCACCGCCACCGCCACCGCCACCGCCACCGCCACCGCCACCGCCACCGCCACCGCCACCGCCACCGTCACCGCCACCGTCACCGCCACCGTCACCGTCACCGCCACCGCCACCGAAGGTTGAAATTGAACGCGACAATAAGATTTGGTATTGTTGGGTGGGCTCATGAAGCCAAGAAATGACTGAAGCGAAGTTTCAAAATTGATCAGAGATTCGACATTGCACTGGGAGACGAGCAGGACTCCAACCACATACTCGTAAATCGGACTTCGATTGAGCAGCAGAGAGCACCAGACAACTTTCAGGGTAATCAAGATTGATTATTTTGCACTCTTATTATTATTCGGTTCAAAAACAGTGAGCAAATGCTTCGTGAAAAAAAAAGAACAAGGAGGGAGAGAAAAAACTTAACTCTATGTAAAAGACGGTGTCAGGGTCTGGTGCGAGACATGCGAGCAAATGAGCAGATGATGATCGTGCTGTTGGCTGGGAGGCTATTACACTCTGTGATTGTGCGAGGAAAGAAGGAATGGAACAGAATATTTTTCCTGCACAACGGAATGGTGAGACATAGACCATTATCGGTACGTCTTTGAACTGGTTTGAAGCAGTGAGCAGCAGGGAAGGGCATAGTCAACAGAATCAGTGATGATATCGCTTAACAAATTTATAGACGGTGTATCCTTCGGCGGCTCTCAAGGGTTGGGAGATCAAGATCTTTTAAGATAGCTTTAGCTGTGACACTGATTTCCCTGCCATATTTTTGTGTAATTGCTCTTGCAGCTCGTCTCTGAACGACCTCAAGTGCATCAATATTACAGCGTTTATAGGGATCCCAAGCAGCGCATGCATACTCAAGGATTGGTAGCACCAGCGCCACGCAAGCATGCATTTTCTGTTTAATGGAAGCCAGCTTTAAATTTCGCATGATATAACCAATTTTCGCATGAGATTTGCAAATAATTGATGATGAGGGCTCCAGGAAAGATCGTGGCTCAAGGTGACACCTATAGGTATTTAAAGGTAGGGACCACTTCCAAAGGTTTACCCGAAATAATGTAGTCGGTGTCAAAATGGTGATCACGGGCTCCAAGCAATACAACTTTGGATTTCTCCGCATAAATGCGCATGCTCCATGTCTCTCACCAGAGAACAAGATCCGATTGCAATTCTGCACTGTCAGATGGACCTGTTAATGACGATGTCATCTGAGAAAAGTCGGGCTGAGGATATTGTGTACAATGTCATTTAGGAATATGAGGAACAGAAGTGGACCTATTACACTGCCTTGGGGAACTCCTGAACGAACGGCAGCGGAGTCAGATAGACCTCCATTGACAGACACGTGCTGAGACCTACCACTGAGAAACGATGAAATATTGTCAATTTTTCGGAAACATCAGGGCACGCAGTTTTTGCAATGATTTGGGATGTGAAACCATGTCGAAAGCTTTGGCCAAGACAAGGAAAACTGCATGCATCGGTACTCCTCCATCTTCTGATCTGGATACTTCATCAACAAAGAGAACCAACTGTGCCTCACATGATCTTTTTGATCTAAACCAAAATTCGTTGTGATGAAAAAAGCCATTTGAGTTCAATTAACTTGAAATATGCACACAAAGGATTTTCTCAAAAAGTTTGGAGCAAGCGGAAAGTTTCCACTCTTCGGTGGAAAAATTTAGAGAATCGAAAATGAGCAATCCACCACCCTTGCCACAGCAGTCCTGTGTTTTTTACAGTTGTAGTCTGGAAATTGGAGCTGTGATTCCGGAATTTTGGGAGATCACCATGTTTCACAGAATATGAAAATGTCGGTTCATGCAAAGCGGTAAAAGAAGCAAATTCCACTCGCTTCTCAAGTGATCTAAGTCTAAGTGACTGGCCATTCACTATCGAGGCAGAGATTGTCATAACCACGCCATAATATAGCAGGGCGGTGACACGTTAAGGAAATGTGGAATCCTCTTAGTTGTGACTACATGATGAAACAGGAAGCGGAACATCTCTTGCTTCAGACTGCTCTTTAAGTGTACTCTTATAAGAGAGAGACAGAGAAATACATCTTTTATGGAATGGGTAGTGGCACTCTTTGAACGGATGCTCTGCGAACACGCCTGAATGAATGACGCAGTGAATTGAAAAAAAAAATTCAAAATCAGGAATGTGCAGATTTGTTGGTTTTGAAACTCGAGTGATCTCCTCGAGAGATAGGCCTAACTGCGCTCAGCAGTTAGGCCTATCTCGGTCACAAAGACAACGTTTTGGCACGTTTTGTCCAATGCATGGCATTGAGGAAACCACCGACCATCGCTGGTAAAGCTCTCGCATTGCCATCTTAGATTTTTATGTATGCTGCGCACTATTTCTGCAATGGTGGATGGCGAAAAGCGGCAACTTGTTCATCCAATCTGGGGCTCCGCCCCTGGCGGCTCCCCTAGCAATCCCGTGGGGGCTGCACCCAAAACAGTGGCCGAATGCTACTCTTAGCGGGGCTACTCGGTCGCATTATTGTCCTTTCGACGTTCCGATTCAATTCAATTTCAAATGTCAGATAAAATTCCTGCATTCAATGTCATTTGTCACAGTTGTTGATCAATGTCATTTGTCATTTGTTCACAGAACCTGAATAAACGAATCCGTTTGCGGTGTTTCGTTTGAAATGATGGAGTGTGTATGCTATAGTTGTGAATTACGGTCCATATAGCTGGGCGGATACAGGGGGCGCGCGGTTTACGGCCTCCCAAACTGTGGAAAATATCTCTATTTGCAAAAGTTTTGCGGAAAACCGCATTATATTTGCCCAAAAATGTACCCAAACCATCTTCAGATTCAGGCGAACTCCGACCCCCAGACCCCACGGTAAGGGCTAGAGGTTCCGAGCCCTTACCTCTGCTCACAATAACCTCATTCTGCTCCTGAAACCACAAAAACACGGACAAAAACATGGGAAATGTGGGATTTCTCATGCATTTTCACGCTTTAAGTATAATTTCAATTCCATCTACGTAAAAATTGATGAAACATTTCCAAAATTTTAGTGCGTCACTTCATTGTCCAGGCCTGACCAAATTGTCTGGAGATTAAAATACAACAATTAAAACAATTAAATTACACAATTAAAACAATAATTATAAGCAATTAATTAAAACAATTAAAACACTCATCCCTCAAACTGCCCATTTCACAAACTGCTATACCTACGTACTCGTATATGCGCAGTAGATGTAATTTGAACCGAAGACAAAAATAATATAAAAAACTTTGTTGCTGACGACCTCGGTAATGGATCGGTGATGAGCAGCTATTGGGTAAAGATTTCATGACGTCAGCAGAGCTGCCTGAATTCTTACAATGTCCTAATTTGAATAGGCTACCTCACGAGAGACTTTCGTGTTGATTTGCCCAGAAGAGAAGAGGTTGGTTCATAAAAGAATCGTAACGATAGTCAAGAAACTTTGGCTTATTAAGCAAGTTGGACTCTCTCCAGCTTCAGAAACTGGAAGAAAATATCGGGGATTTTACAATATTGAAAGTGATTCAGGTCTCAAAACGCGTTTCGCAATCACTTAAAATATCTCAACAGCAAAAATAACTACTCTCACTCGCCAACCTCTGGGCAAAAATCCGCATGGGTTTTCTTAAGATATCAGTTTTACACAGGCTCACTGTTTCGCTCAAAAGGTCTCAAGAGTTAGGGCATGTAACTCTCGAGACTATACGGTATGTGGTTCTGCATGTTGGGATACGAATAAAACGGGAATGAGTTGCCTATCCTGAACAAACTGATAAAAATCCACTGCTATACGTTGTAATTTTAACGACAAACAATGCAGAGCGTTTTCATCGAGTGAATTAAATTTTGTCATTACCTATCAAATCAATACCTCTTGAAGACCAAAAACCCGTGAAAAAATCAAAGATGATTTCCGGAAATTTTACATGTCGACTTTGCAAAGTTGCTTAGACATCAGAACAGAATTTCCGAAAACTTCAACTTTCCTTTAATACTTATCTACATTGTGATCTTTTACTCGTACTTCAGCGAACTGGAATTTTGCAATGGGGTAAATCGCTGTCTAACTCCTAATAATAATTATTGTAAACTCTGACTCACCTCCTTTTTGATAAGGGGTTTTTTTCGCAGCCGAATCTTTCACCAAATGAAAAAACAAAGGTCTAACATGTACCAGTTTCCTGACAAGAATGGACAATTGTTTCATCAAAGTTGCCGAAGAAAAGAGTTAGCAATTGGCAATGGCATCCTCAAATCCAGGAAATCTGTAAAGACCTTGTAAGCAAGGGTGTCCTGTCCATTAAACTCTTGCAGTTTGGCTCTTTCCTGGAACGAAAACGTTTGAAACAACACACGGCTGCATTAAAGTTTAACAAATAAGCCCATACGAGTACACAAGCCTTTGATAAGTGCATGCAGCGGAACATCCTGGAGGTTAGGTATTCTTTGCAATAATTATTTCTGCCGTAAGTGGAAGCGAGTATGGCTGATGATTGCCACATCACTCGGTCAGGACAACTCTAAACTGCGGTTGAAACCCAATGAATGGTGGGAAAAGGTTCGGTGCCAAATTGCTTATTGGCCGGAAGGTTAAAACTTCAATTATTATATCATTTCTGTAATTTAATTTACTCGCGATGTCCCGTTTTTGTAACTGCTCTATGGCCAGCACTGTATACAGTACATGCCTAATTGGGAAGTACGCGAATAAGTCTGCGTATAAATCCGCCGAATAAAAAGAGATAGTTCTGATTACCAGCTGGTGATAAATGAGAGGCGATGAACAAATTTACACCAGAAACATTGATTGTCGGTGACCTCTAACTTGCTGTCGCTTGAGTATAAGAATAGAAAAGAATATCTCACGGGAATCTCACAAAGAGTTTCGTTGGGGCACACTAGGCTTTTGTCACATTAAGGGTTCATCAATGCTAAATCAGTCGGAGCACATGTTTGGTGTTAAAGGAAAACCAACAAACAGTTAAGCTCTCAGAACGAGATCCATAAACCTATATTCTCCTACAAAAAGAGAGCTTACAAAAATGCACATTTACAATACAATGGAAACAAACATACCATATTCATCCATCGATCTGGGAAACAAATAAGTGAGGGATGAGGGAGGTTTTTCAAATTAGGGAGGGTTTTCGCAGAACATCTTTAAACTCTTGTCGCACATAGAATTCATACCTAATTGTCTTCGAGCCCCACAAAGACCAGGACCCACACGGATCAAGCGCGAATAAGCAGGGTGCGCTCTCAGACAACGCGCAAGGGAAGGGGAAGGGATGGCAGGGAGAAGTGGCTGTTGAAGTTTCCATTATCACCCGTGGTTGATGCCGTACTGACTGATATGTCAGCAGAGACTCCTTTCGACACCTCCTGAAAAAATGATTTCCGTCATCTTCGTCATGTCAGGAACTCTCAACGCTCATTCATCACAAGAAGCCTGTTCTTTCACTGCACCGCAACTGTTCGACGATTTTTGGCATGCACTTTGTGACACTCGTGTTATCATCACTGAATGACTGCCAGAACACAATCTGATCAATTCAACAGCAGTTATTGACGGACAAGTTTGGAAGGCCATTTGCTTGGGCGAATGGAAATATGCTTTTCTTCCGCCAAGGTTGAACAACAAGATTGGAAACAGTTTCTCCACTTGAAAACTCGACGAGTACCCTGGCAATCTCAAAGACTCTGGAAGGCAGCAGAAATTTTGGTGATGCGGCTGTCAACAGCATGTTTGGTCATTTTCGAAGCAGCCCTGACGAAACTCCTCCAGCTAAGTCTGTTACCTCCCCTGTCTCCTGCCCAAAGCGAGCATCGCGCAGCTCCAGCGAACAGCCGCAACTTCTCGCTCAAAACGGACTTCTGGCACTAGCGGCTGGAGCTCGTAAGCTCCTAATTTGCCGGAGAGCATGTTAAACTCAACTTACCCAACCTAACCTCACTCAACCTAACCTAACCAACCTAACTTTACCTAACCTTACCCTAAACCCACAGCCGTACATGGACAGTTTGGCGTTCAATGGAGAAAATCCAAACGGGTGAGGGGCGCGGAGAGAGCAGAGCATGGAGACATTTTGTTGCCTTTCGACTTTTCGAGTCGCTTGTTTCTCGCTGCGCGTTTCCTCCGCGATTCAGCAGCTGATCTCCGGTTGATGGTTTGCGGTGTCGTGGTGTGTTTGTTGATCCGCAGTTGAACATGATTGTGGACACTGAATGGTGGTTGGAATCTTTGCTCGTGTTGTGAATTGCTCAGCGAAAAATAATTATTCTTGGGAGATTTTGCCTCACAAAACGTGATCAGTTCTTCCAAGTGCAATGCCTTGCTGTTGTGCTGTTGGTTGTGCAAACAGAGGCGAAAAGGGATTTCGTTTCTTGCGTTTTCCGACAAATGTGGAGAGAAGAAACCATTGTGGATTGCCAAATTGAAAAGAGACAAATGGAAGCCTTCATACTATTTGCACGTGCCAATTCCAGGCCCCGTTGATTCCTGAAATGTGTTGGCCCCAAGGATGTGTTGCATGATGTCTTTGCTCGCCCACGCCATCGTGTTGCATCTCATTGGGCCCACTTGCAAATCCAAAACGGACCGAAAATTGTGACATTTTAAAACTCTGCATCGCACGTGTTGTTTTTGGCCAGTTGAAAGAATGCCATGATGAAAAAATAACCAAATTGCCATCGAGATATTGATTGCTGGTCGTCAACAAAACAAGTTTCAAAAATGTGAACATTGGAAAAATTGGAAGTGCAAAACATCTTGGCTTTTTTTTTATAAATTCAATGGTGATTTGGAGAATGAAATTCCACCAAATGATACATGCGGAAAAATGCTCTGGGCAAAGCCAGATTTGTATGCCTGGCGCCCATTGGCACTGTGAGTGTTGGCGCCCCCCAAGGCTGTGGCCAGGCCAGGAATTTATTTTCGGGGGCGGGGGCAATAATTATTTGGCCCCCAGACGATGCGTTGCGCGAAGCGCCGGGGGAGGGGTTTGGAGAGTGAGTGTCACCTCCCCGAAGGGGAAGAAATTAAAAAAATGGAAAATCAAATGGTGCTCAGAATCCTCAATTGAAAACAAAAGCACATTTTCCACACAAACTGTGGGACAAATGCTGTTTGCAGCTCCAGCCACCCCTCCCTGGACGGAGGGCTGGCTGGCGGATGCAGAGTCGTTGGATTCAATTTCTGTCGATTTTCATGGATCGAAAGTGGCATCGAAAATGGAGTTCGTTTTGAAAGAATGACAGTGGAAAACTTGGCTTCCATCGCAGGGACGGTTTGTTTCTGTAGTTCAAAATTGACCAGCTTTTCTTCTCCCTGCCGCAACCATTTTGGCCTAAACAGTTCCAAAAAAAAAAAAAAACAAAAACAAAAACAAAAAAAGGTCCCGTCGCCACTTTTTGCCACCCTCGCAATTTTCCGCCCCAGTCTCGGGCCTGGTAAATCCGGCCCTGGCTCTGGGAAATTATTGTCCCAAAGTGTTGATTGATTGATTGAATCGTTTATTTTTGGGGTTGCCCCCTTATCAACGTTATGCAATTATTACAACAATCAGAGAGAAAGGCAAAATTACATCCGAAAACAAACAAAAATAGGTATGCAATCGCTAGGTATTTAGCAGCAGAAACCATGAAAAATAGCATAACACCTGACATTGAATCAAGAGAAATAATCAGATAGACGTTGTTGAAAAATAGGAATGCTTAAAGGGAGATTGAAGGTGGATGCCGGCAATTGATTCCACTCAGCTATAGTTCTAGGAAGAAAAGAAAATTTCCCAACGTCCTTTTCGATATTCAGCAACCTGATTTAAAATTATGGTCACGGCGAGAATAATAATGTGGCTGCTTCACGTGGACCAACAACTCACCCCATCCACCAACATTGGATACTATCGAAAATAGTGCAAGCAACCTGGCCACTTTCCTGCGATTTGCCAAGGATGACCAACCAAGAGAGATCATCATTTGAGTGACACTACTCGTGCGCCCGTAATCACCCATAACAAACCTCGCAGCACGGCGCTGGACTGCCTCCAAGATGTTTACATGGGAATTGAAATATTTGCACAAATTGCTTGTCTTTCAGGTCCACTTTGAAAGCAACCAGTTCGAAAATGCCCGCCAGGATGGCAGAAAGTTGTTGAAGAGCAACGCCATTCCGACCATCTTTGATCATGCAAAACTCCAGCAATCCAAACGGCGTTCGCCCAAAAAATGGACATTGTCTCCTGCAGAGGAAAATCCGGACCTTGATCCGAACAATCGTGGTGGAGACGGACCTGTCAACCACGACCATTCCTATTCCCATCCCACAAACCTACGCCCCACCGATGATGTTCAGCCTTCATCCCCGCAAGCATTTGAAGAGATCGAGCAAATTTGTGATAATTCGGCGCTTTCACACTCTGAAAAGATTCTAAAATTGAAGAAACGAAATGCCTGCCTTGCAAAAAGGTTGTCCGCAGCAAAGCAAGAACTCCGGAATATCTCTCAGAATCTTCCAAAATTCTTGAATTCAGATCAGATAAAGTGTTTGGAGAGAGGGGACAAAGTGGACCGCCACGATCATCAAGAAAGCATTTTCCATTCGGTTCGCATGCAACAATTGTGGCTTCGACAGAGTCAGAGCGCTTGGCCAGCCCCTGCCTTGTTTGCAAGCGCTTCGAAGCAGACTTCAAAACTTCCGATTTGACACTGGGGTTTATACCCACATCTTCCAGTATTTAAAAATCAAAGTGAGAAGCATGAACTCCCAAGAAAAGCTGTGTGTCCTCATGATCGATGAGATGGCTATACATACAACCGTGTAGACCGTGGTGCAGGCACCGTCCTGGGTGTTTGCACCTTTCCTGGGTCAAATCCTCAAGAACCTGCTTCCCATGCCCGGACAGGTTTGTTTGTTCGTGCCAATTTTTTCTGTGTTGCCTGTTATATTTTCTAACTGTCAAGAAGAAAGATGTTTCAAAACATGCTTGAAAGATCGTGGTTGAAAAAGTGCCCGAAATACGTACGTAATTGTGCTCGACTCTTCAGAATGCTTTTGCAATCTTGCTTCCCCCATGCAAAATTGGCAACGAAATGGGACCTTCACCGCCATGAAATTCTTCACGCGTGGAATGCGATAAACACGGAAGTTTTTGCGTAATCGGTATTGCGCATTTCGTGCCCATTTCAACGAACCAAACCCGCCCAATATCCGTTGAGAAATGGCGAAGAAATGCGTCAAATTCTCGACTTAGAATTGCACTGCGCATATTGTCGTTTGCGCTCCGCGTTTGCATCAAGGCAACAAGATGGCGCCCGCGCAGGAAGAACTCCAAACTGTATCTATATACAGCTGTGCCTAAACCAAACCAAACCTATCCTTACCTAGCCAACCTAACGGATCCAAACAACCCATCCAAACCAACATAGCCAAAATTACATTAGGAGCTTACGAGCTCCAGCCGTTTCTCTTCTGGCTGCTTCAGCCGCTCAAAACGTTTTCCCCGCCTGCCTTTTCGCCTGAGGACGCCTGCCATCTTTCGGGGAACTTCAGGGAAATGAACACCGTCGGTCAAGTTGGCCTCTCCGCCTCTAAATATGAAAACTCGAAACACATAAACCAAACTTTCTTGCTCCGTTTGCGCAAAATGTGCTCTCATTTGGGCTCATGTGTTTTGGACGTGACGTCTCTGAGCTGTTGATGTCTTGTGGGTGAAGGAGAACCATGACTTTGAGTCAACGGAATGATACCTATTTGACGACCAAATTTGGTAAAAGTTCGGCACAAACGCATCAGAAATTAGTTATTAAAAACGTCAATTTTTAATTCGAGGCCAGCCAAATTGACCGACGTGAATTAAAGCAATTTGAAATCGTCTGCGCAGAAACGTCTACGCAAATGTCTGCGCAGAAAAGCCTTGAATCACTCCAAAGAGGCATTTCAGTTCAGGAAGATGAAAATGTGCTCGCGGCTCAGTGGCGAAGAGCTCTGTCTGGTGATCGTTGCGAGGTCGAGACTTTGCTCGAGACTCGGCTGAATTATTTTTATTCAAACCCGCAGGAGTCCTGGCCATCTCTCGGGCAACATCAGTACTTCTAAAACCAAAAGTATCCCACCCAAAATGAGAAACTGTCAGTCTCTATGCATTTCCGGTCTCTGCAGACAGCTGAGTTCAAATGCCTTACAACCAACTGAAATTTTCATCCGCTGGAAAGTAGTCCCAAGTTATTTGTATTTGTTGTGAGAAGTGATTGGACTTTTCATCCGTTCGTCGATACACGCGTTTATGGAGAAATCATCCAGCTCTGTTGGGCAGTGTTCTTTAAAAGTCCTGCAAAGGATATAGGGTATGATAAGCGATCTTTTTAAACCAAAGAGAGAAATATCGTTTTTGAAGCCGGCAAAGTTTGCAGCCTCGTTAGACAAACAGCTCACTTGCGTGCAAAACAGGCCAAGCTAACAAGGTTTTGGCAGAAGCAGAAGTTTGTTGAGTAAAGTTACCTCTGCTCTTCTCATTCTGCGCCAAGGGCGTTGTTAATTAGTTCTTATACCTAAAATAATTGTATGCATGTAGGCCTTACTTATTATCGCTTTGCATGCAAAACCGCAAGCCTCTCTGTAATCGAAGCCTGTTCCGTGTAGGTATATACTTTATTCTGATTTTGTTTATCAATAGCAACCGTGCAGCAAGAGCAGCAACCATAACAACTAACAACCCGCGTCCGTCCCTTCCTTCTCCAGGAAAGGTGGGTGCCACAAACATGGCATCATTGGTTTCTTGCATGCAAACGACAGCTGCACATTCAACCGTGCAACCATTAACAGGCATCAGGCGGTGCAGGCGGAGTGATGCGCCCTAAGGCTGTAATGGGTAGGTATACCTCTATTCAAATACTCTTTTAGTCTCACTGGGAAAGCAGTGGGATCAGAGCAAAACCGACGACCTTCCTGCCAACCTAAGCGTGAAATTCGAGGCAAATAAGGCGATTGTTCCCCTTATGTACGAATAAGAAAGGCTAGATTTCACCTTTCTTAGAAATCCCACGCACCGTTAATAATCTGATTCTGCACCTGCAGTATACAAACCAGTGCGCATTAGGCCTGAAATAAGACCGGATCTTTATCCTTTCAGCTGAAGTCATAGTCACAAAACTGTATAGGTACTTACGAGTGATAGGTACCCATAGTTTATCCCATGGACCGGATGGGGGGCTGGGGCTGTGGGGTTGGGGCTGGGGCTGGGGGTGATAGTCGCACCATTCGAGCAGGTCAGGTCTGTCTTTTCATGAATAATTCATTGTCATGGCAACCGATTCTGATGCTGATGCTTATGTGGCAGTGCATGAAATTGAGAACTGAACCAACCCTATTCGCTCGTACAGAGGTACCTATACCTGAACCCGAAATACATACCTACATTACATTACATATTCGAATAGAATATGAACAGGTACCTTTATATTGGCTTTTAATATGGCCCCGAGTTCCAACATCATTAAATTTCAAAATGAATGTCTTGCGCCCTCCATTCGCCAGTACACCGTGGCCCAGAAAAAGGTACCACTTTCATCAATTGGGTTTGGATATTTTCCAAAGAAATTGACTGCACTGATTTTAATGAGTGTCAGGTATCCAGTTGTCAAAGAAAAATGAGGGAAGATGGCTCAATTGGTTGGGTTAAATGGGCTATGAGCTAAAAGCTTTGAGCACTTGGGTTGCTGCTCGGGCAACGGCCGTAAAGGTACGAAGGGTCTTCTGAACGGATTGAGTGCAAACAGCCAGCTATCTCCTTTGCAATTGGGAAGGAAGAGAATTCGTCACACGGTTAAAATAGCATGCTATAATTAAAATTACTCTACTCACATTTTAAGTGGTGACACAACTAAGGACACACAACGGATTGGTTGCAAGCATAAAAACAATGATCCGATGTAAAAGGGGTAAAAACTTCGGAGCACCTTCGTGGTGCAGCATCTGTTGCTGGTGTTCTACACTCAGTTGTTGTACGCTGAAATCGCTGTAAGTACTCACAGGTTCCTCTCCGACATTGGGCCGATTTTTTAAACGAAGCCCATCTTTTAGGCTGCGGATTCTTTTCTTTTTGTGTACAAAATTGCATTCAAAAAGAAAATAATCCGCGGCCTAAAAGATGGGCTTCGTTTAAAAAATCGGCCCATTGTCCACACGGAAAAGAAGCATAGGTAAACATGGCATGCACAAAGAAACTCAGATGCCCAAAAGCAACTTATCTTGAATTGTTGATTGTAATAAAGTATCGAAACGGCAGCATTTCAGCTCGGTGTGCTTTTCGTTTGCTGGAAGACAAAACATCTGACAATCAGCTCGACCGGGAAATTTCTTTTTACGCGGGCGAACTTTTACCCACACATGAATTGGAGCAGATCTGCGTTGTTTGTCTCTCTCCCTCTCTCGTCGTGTGATTTCATCACCACTGCCCACAGCAAGAACTGGTGGGGGAAAATGTTCGTGAAAAACCCGGAAAATCTACCATTATTGTATACAAAATGAAATTGATTGTTCAGTTCGGGGCAAATTCCCGTTATGAAAGGGCCACTTAAATGCACTAATCCATGAAAGCACCAATCAATTGTTTCATCGTTAAGTGCTCTCGCATACAAATTTTCAGGAGATTCAAAGCGTTAAAAGACACAGTTCCTCGATGCATTATTTTGCATGTCAGCTTGGCCGTATTTGGCATACGAAAAATGCAGGCAAAAGCTTTCTGCGACAATCCATCAGATGTCAACAGTTGAAGTGTCAATCACATTCAAAATGAAGACAAAGGCTGAGTTCAAACCCAATACCAGCTAAATTCACAGCGAACTGTTTTGAGGATGTTTGGGATTATGCGGAAAGACGCTTGATCCGAGATTAAGGCTTGATCCACGTTGGTGCAACCGGGCATGAGTGAAGACAATCAAATTCGAGCACAGGTCCAAACAATTTTTTTTTCAGTTCACAACCTGCTGGCATGCTTGTCGCCTGCCTCGAGTGCCCTCTCCTGCGATGCGCGCGCAGTTCGTTGATTTCAGAATCTGTCAGCCAGTTTGACGTCGAGTGTGAAAACAAACGGCGTGCACGATGTACGGAAAATGTTCAGCATTTCAGTACATCGTGACACAGCGCAGGACAATCTTCAAGACAATGCATGTTCCAATTCTGAGCTGAAGTTGGCCGTGAACACTATAAAATGCCAAAACCGTCCGTTTCAGAAGTCAGACCCTTTCCCAGAGCAGAGGTTCTGAGCACAACCAGAATGGTGTATTTTTCTGCTGTGGGCAGCTGTGGGTTTCAGCTTCACTCCTGTCGCCTTGGTGATTTGCCGCATCGTGAGAGAGCCCGCCTTCAATGCACTCGCTTGACTTTGGAAACTGTTGATTTGCCGCCGCGTTGTAAGTGACTTCACCTGAGTAAATATGATTCAAGTTGTTTATTTGTTTACTTGTCTACTTGTCTGCTTGTCTACTTGTCTACTTGTCTACTTGTCTACTTGTCTACTTGTCTAGT
>JASGXE010011706.1:0-13758 GCA_030068105.1 Sinentomon sp. SZTP_YWyxl
GAAAACTTTTATTTCTCAGTCATTTTTAGAAATTTGGGTGGTGTAACAAAAGGTTGGAGCCTAGGAGCTGGCCCCATATGCATCAGATACGCATATCATATCAACTTGAGACAATCTGCTGTATCAGTTCCAGTGGGCCCAGCATATTATGGTAGGAAATTTTGGCTAGGGGATTTTGACCCAGGCTAGGCCCAGGAATGCAAAGGGTTTTTGTAACATTGCATGCATTGCAATTTCCCAGTTTTTTTTTGGGTTGAGAGCATCTGCAAACTATGGGAGTGAATTGGGACCATCTTGCACCATTGTGCTGTAGGTATCACCGGAGTGCTTTGGTCCAAAAGCAGTCCATTCTGATTCTATTGTCTGAAAATTCTTCCAGGCTGAAAGCCAAAAGATCTCAGCTCTCTGGGAGCAGATACAAGATCTGAATGCAAAAGATGAAGAGAGGAGGGAAATTAAGCTAGAACTGCAAAGGATGGTCAATTTGAACCAGGATCTCCAGGCAGACATCATCGACAAAGAAAGTCGTGTCCAACAGCTTACTCTGCAACACGATGTTCTTGAGGAGCGGAGCAGGGCAGCTGAGGAAGAGCTGAGGAAGCAAGAACATCTGAAGGATGAGGTCAGGAACTCCAATAGAGCTTTTGATCAGATTGCAAGGATGATATTGGAAATGCAATCGAAGGATGTGCCGAGTTCGGGAATGACTTCATCGTCTGATGAAATCTATTCTCATTTCAGGTTTGTGTGGAATCAACAATGGGTTATAAGCAAGGTTTTTTGTGTTTTGTTGTCCGAAGGGGTGTCACTGTGAAAAAATTGCTGAGGTAGAAAAAAGAAATGGGGGTGGTGCATTAGATTCTTATCTTTTCTTCCGGGTACCTTCCAACCTGGAAAAAGTGGCCAATTTGCACCATCTAGAAAATGCCTACGAATTTCAGGAAAAAAAAATCCATGGATATTTCACAGAATGATAAAATTTCACAGGTTATCCAAGCGAGCTCCATTTTCAAGCAATCTTTTTTGTTGTCTGCTTATTCTTGGTGATGGATTAATTTTTTACATATTCATGTGGCCCGGTTTGTGAGGCATTTTTTCCCCAAACATGGTCATAATGTAAAATTTAAACTTGCTTCAAATCTAGACAATTTTTCATGAGACTTTATTTCGTGTAGATGGGTGTTCTGTTATTGATATGCAATGGTATTACAGGGTGTCTACGCACCTGGAAAACCTGGAAAAGTCAGGGAATTGCCACAAGCCTGGAAAAGTCAGGGAAAAGTCAGGGATTTTGTGAAAATTCCTGAAAAGTCAGGGAAAAATTAAAAATTTGACATTTCTCAAAAAAACAGGTCTGTGAAGAACCTTCTTCGGACCTTCTTCACATTTTTAAGTGATCGGAGGTTGTATGTATGTGCATCTCATTTCATCATCTGCATACAGCTGAATCAGTAATCACTGAAAAAGGTGAAGCAGGGCATAAATAATGTGTGGAGCTGTGGCATTGTATGCACTGGCACTGCATTATAACATTATTAGGTGTATGTTTGTTTGTTGAATGTTTTCGATTTTATTGACAGGCACCTTAAAATTTTCCCATATTGGCCTGAAATTTTTTTAATATGGACCTGGAAAACCTGGAAAAGTCAGGGAAATTCAAAAAATATTTTCCGTAGACACCCTGTATTACTTTCTCTTCTATGACTTTTGCTGTGATTTTATAATTAATTTCGGACAGTAGGTTTTTTTAATTCTTTATATTTTTGTATTCCTGCCTACCAAGTTTAAGCCATCATCAACTGCTACCCCATTTGGTTGCGTGTTTTTTGCAAACATCTGGAACTGTGCCCCATTTTTGCCCTTATACATGGTCATGTTCTAAAAATGTCAAATGTACCTACATTTGCTTGAAATTTAAATGTTATTTTACGTGAGACGTTATTTGGTGCAGGCACATAGATGGCTGCTCTGTGAGACTTTTGCATAGATTTCACTTCAGTCTTGTATGAATTTTGCTGTGATTTGACTTTCCCCTTGTATGAATTTTGCTGTGATTTTACTTTCTCCTTGTGTGAATTTTGCTGTGGTTTTACTTTCCCCTTGTATGAATTTTGCTGTGATTTCACTTTCCCCTTGTATGAATCTTCTATCATTCTTCTTTTTATGTACACCAACCACCTCAAGTGCTACCCAAGTGGTTCCATCTTTTTTGCAAACAACTATGGCCTGGAAAAGTTGTGGAGGTGCACTGCAATCGACCAAGATGCAGTGATGCTAAAACATCGCCTTCGCCAGTGTTCGAAAATTTAACAATTTCTATTTTTGTTGGACCTGAATATTTTCATAATTCGTAATTCGCAGTGTTGCTTCTGCCAGAAAAGGTGGCAAAAATTCAAGGAAGTGCCTCAAATGTCAGGAAAAGCTAAAAATATGCCAATGGTCAAGGAAACTCTTGGAAATCATGACAGATCATAAGGACTAGAATAAAATAAGCCTACAGATCAATTAGCTAATGAGAGATATTCATACCTGATTATGGCATTTTTCGGATCAAAGTTAGTTTTTCGGTGATGACGTTCGACCTGTGGGCTGGATCTTTTTCAAGTTGATCGACGCGACCAAACTTCTATCTCACAATGCCCCATAATTAGGTGTTGTGTCCCGGATTGTGGCTCTCGACAAAATTTAACATACAAATAAATAGGCTTACAGAGCAAGTGCAGGAGCCTACATTTATTCAAAATGCCAGGCAAATGAAGTCAGAGAAATAAAATTCCAAAAGTTGGCGGGTGAATCCTGAATCCAGGTGGTCTGTTTGAATTTGATACAACCTCCCGAGTTGCAAAAATTTGCCTCGTCATTGGTTGGACATCAGAAAAAAATCAAGGAAGGCCCTTCATTGCCTCGTATTTCAACCTTTTTGTTCATTTTAGATAAAATTTTGATTGTGTTTCGTACGGTTCCTGACCAAACAATTCCTGATTTTATTGGAAGTTCGAAATATGCTTCCACTTTATTGCCAACTTGAATGGCGACATTTCAGCCTTTTAGACCGATATGCTTCCACATAATTGTTTTAGACTGGTATGCTTCCACAGACCGATATACTTCTACAGAAAAACCATACATTCAGCTTTTGAAGGCTGTATTCTCCAATGGAAATATCTTTTTGATCCTAAAAGGACATTATACAGGGGGAGTCACCTCGAATGTTGGTTTTTTTTATCGCAATTTCAGCGAATAGGGCTGCACCTACAATTGTGGTGCAATCATGGTTTTGCAGCCTGATTCTCTTGCGCTTCGTTTGGTTCCATTGGGTTCTCCCAAATTGACACCCCTACACCTTTTTTGGGGAAGGGTAGTTAGGATTGCTTTCTATGCTGCTTTCTACACCTCCGGAACTGTGTTTCGGAGGTCCGTGGTTTAAATTACAAAGTTGTTCATTTCCTTGATCTAAAAGGCACCAGAAGTGATCCGACTCAAATCCATCCCTTGGCTTCCGTTTTAGGGGTGGTTTTCTACGGGAAGGGGCAGAGAGGTTGGAGGGGCATTTTTTCAGTCTTCTTGCGATCCAGGGAAGCCACATTTGGGCATGTCTAAAGGGGTGCAAGGGGTGGTTATGGAGATATCGCCGTTTTCACGGAAATTGCGATCGAAAAAAACCAACATTCGAGGTGACTCACCCTGTATTTCTAAGGGGGGACCATACCTTCGCGGGCAACTTTTTTGTTCTCCACTCGATTTCCTTCAAACTTAGCAGGAAGTTGAGGGGTAATTAGGATAGTTTCTGGACAAAATTTCACCTCCCTATCGTTTATGGTTCTTGAGCTACATGCATTTGAACCAAAAGAAATAAGCGATTCTTTCAAACGCAATTGTATCGTATCCGTAAGTCATAACAAGGCATACTATGTCTCAAAATGCTCAAAAAAAAACTGGTGAAAAATCGGCTACAAGATGTGCAGAATGCCTTTTTGTGGTCATATTTGCTTCATTCAAGAGAAAACAATGCATCGCGATAAAAAGTGCCAAAAAATTATGTACTTCCATAAGATATATTACGACAACAAGATATTCAGGCCAAATAGCCTTAATCTGATGAGTCCAGCCGATTCGGCACACATTTTTACATAAGTGTGCCAAATTTCACCTCTCTGGCCCTTCATTTGGATGAATAATTGCATTTAGAAGTAGGCGAAAGGCATAAAAAAGAGGTTTCCGGGAAAAGTTGAAACAAAAAGAGCGAATTGTTCTACGTCGGACTCTCGCATTCATTGCAATATCTTGAGAATGGAATGAGATAATTGAATTTGGTTTTCACTGTTGAATTCAGGACATTTCAAAGCATATTTTCCCACAAAAAAACAAAAATGGGGTTTTCGGTCAAAATTATCATTCCGAAGGTATGGTCCCCCCTTAAGCTTCTGAGGGACTCCTTCCCTCTGACCTGCTGCAAAAGGACTCCACCCTTTGTAACAACACCCATGCACGGTGTGACATTACCCTCTACACGATTATGAGTGGTGAGACAAACAATTATTGCCCTGTGTATCAGCGGCTTTTCTTAATTCAAAATTGTTCACAATTGGAAATTTTGTGCCACATGAGGGGAGTTTGACAGACACACTTTTTATACTGCATTGCAAGTCACTGTAACAAACCAGCACAAGGAGTGATGTGTTTCTTCATTAACTTCTGTCTTTTCAGATCACTGGATTCTGACCAGATCTCTGCTGTGATGCGTGCAGAGATTGTTGTTTCAGCAGTCCAGGAAGTTCTCCACAGAAACCAGCTGGACGAGAATGAGTTGCAGGTGAGGAGTTTGCGTAGGAAGAGCATTTAGTTGTCCAAAAGCTGAAATTGTTATTTTAATAATGGAGCCATCGTGGCACAGAACACTTTTTTGCTATTGCATGGATCCAGGGGTCAGGGATTCAGTTGCGAAAAATGCTGGATTTAGGATTTCACGCATTTGACCAACATTCTGAAACTACTCATCATCCTTCCATGCTTGCACTGTGGGCAAATCATGAGAAAATGAGACAATAGCATCAAACATACATGAGTCGAGTTTCAGTCGTATTATTTAAAATGTCATAATTTTGGAGATCAGAAAAATCTTGCCCTGCTACTCTTCATTCCACTTGAAGATATGAGCCAAGAATGCTCCCAAGTGTGCTCAGAATGAATTAAGAATTCTTTCAACAATGAAAACTCGGTTGAAAACTTCATTATCGGCATAGAAATGAAAGTTTTTCTGTGTATTTAAATGGATGAGTGTGAAGCATTCTCAGCTCATATCTTCAAGTGGAATGAGCTGTACACTGTGTGTGTGATGCTTGCATTTGTATTAACATTGACCATGTGTTGAAGATGAAGGGACGCATGAATGGCTTTGTTTGGTGACATTCCGGTTGGAATCTGACATTGATTTGATATTCATTCGCTCTGGGTTCAATCTGAATTTCAGCTGCCTTGGAGGCAGTGGGATGCCAATGATGGAGTTTCTGGCTCGTTGATTTTGTTTGAACGCTGGTGTTCTTTCAGCTACCAATCCCACTCTTTCTTTCCGGAGAGGGGATTTGCGCAGCCTACCTCCCTTAACCAGTCAACGGGATTGTTTTAGAAACTGAACTACCCTCAAAAAGTCAGTTTTTTATTCAATTCCGAAGGAAAGGATAGCCATCGGACATATTTTTTACTCCTGACTGTACCAATATTAGAATTTGCGCAAAGGGCCTTCTGTGTGTTTAGCTGCTGGAGGAGGTGCAGGTATATATTTATGACCATTCAAAGTTATGGCTGTTGTCAGGCCCCACCAAAAACCATGTTGTACCTAATTTTGTTTTGGTCACACTTTAAAACCAAAATTCTGCATTGTTATTTTTTTGTCCGGACTTCTGATTTCCAGTTCACTATCCACTCTCTGAGCAGGTAAATAAATCCACTTGCCAAATGCCAAGGATGCGTCCTCCTCTACCCATCCCTCACCATCCTTGCGGTCAACACCCCCAGTAGGATCAGTTACCTATATCTTCCAAAAAATAAAATAATTTACCTCTCAAGGCAAAGCTCCAAAATTTATTGACACATAATTGGTCGCAGCCTTATCTCCCTCACCAGAAAAAGAATCAGATCACCAATTCCCAGAGGTTTTTCAATGTAAACAAATCAAATACAGGATGTTCCAAGATGCTGCTACCATTTGAATTCATCCAGTTGTAGATGGTTTTATTCAGACAAATTCCCCATTTGGCTATATTTGTTTGCAATGACGTCTACCATGATAGGTGAAAAACATAACTGTATTGAACCCTGGATATCAGTACAGATATCAGATTGTGTGCAATGCATCATGGCACAGGTGAAAACAACAGAACAACTAACATGTCACCGGGCAGTGGACAGGAACTCTGAGACACCCCATTGTAGAAGTTGCAGGGGAGCCAATATTCAAAGCAGGTAGAAACCGACCACAAACATGGAATAAGTAAGCACTCAACTTATTGCGTGTTGAAAAATGGTATGCTTGAACACACTGCATGCAGGAGAATATGTTCATCCACGATAGGTGCGGCACTCTGCATGAGTTCGTCAGCGAGAACATGACCTTCCTTTTCCTTAAGCAACCGCAATAATTCATATGAAAATGCAATGAGCAAAGGCAGGAGCCGCCACTGCTACCCAAAGGAAGTCATAAAATGCCTCAAAATCCCAAAAGAGAAGAGGTACCTGAATTCAAGACAAAGCATAAATAAAATTTGCTCCTTTATGATGGAGTGACCGCAGTGCTTTTATCAGCCTTGACAAGAGGTGCAACACCCCGGCAAGAAGATGCCTACTGGGTGTTGCCCATCTATAGGTCTAATGCACATTCCTCTTTATGTTGTATTGTCAGATACAAGATCGGATGTGATCAGTTGTTCAGTAGAATGGTGCGAATTGCTGACTGCAAAACAATGAACGCAAATCTGCACAGGTCATCTTGACCACAACAGAAAAAATCTGCAAATGCGAGCAATTCGTGGGCTAATAGCAATCACTTTACCGAGGAACGAAAGTTTTGTCATGAAAATATTCTCCCGCTGCAGTCTCTCCAGCAAATGGTGAAGAGAAATCTACGTGTCTTTTGCGAATAGCGACTTTTTAGCAATGAAACTTTTCCTCGTTGTGTTCACTGACATCTGTTGCTAACGTGTTCCAATTTGGTTCTCCCACACCGTCTTTTTGGAGTTTTTATTCTGCATGGAATCCAGTAATTACACAACCAAGAGCCTTGTGTTCGGCAATCTGCTGGGCCGGGTCAGCACAGACTGCACTTCTCCAATCTATTTCGTAAGGGCGCTTCTGCATTTTTCTTATCTCCCAATATAAATGCTCTTACCGCCTTCCCTTCCCTTCTCCCGTGCCACCGTTCCCTGCCCTTCACAACACAAACCAAAAACCTCTGCTGCTCATCCCTCTTTCCTTTTTTTTCAAAAAGATTGGCTGGGTTTGCTCGTATTCCTCATTTTTCATGGGCCTCTGTGATGTGCCGGGAATGATGAAAATCAAAGGATGGGCCCATTGTGCGTTGGTCCTTTTCCCTCAGGTTCATAAAAATGTCCAAGTACAACTCTCTTGCTGTTGCACCAATCCTACTCACAATTTACCCTTCAAGATGAACATGGACAGTCCTTTGACGAAAATTGTGCCATTTGTCTACCTGCGTCTTACAAAGAAAAAATCCTGCTTTTTCCAGTGAACGGAAAGAAAAATAAATGGATCAAAATCCCAGAGTTCCCGTCAACTGGTTAATGGAAGCTGCAATGCTATTTTTCTAAACAGAAAAACAGCATTCATCACCCGACCTCGAAAGTAAAGGAGTCGTATGCATATCAAGGGATCTTTCTTTTCATTTCTGCCTGGAAGAGCACCAGCGTTCAGCAAGATTTAATTGCCCAGAAGCCTTAGCATGGGCATGCGGATGCCTAAAAGAAGGTGGGTACTTTAACTCCGTGCTCAAAGTGGAAATCTTGCAGAAAAGAAATGGCTTTATTGGAAATGGCATTGATAGGTGAGCCACATGGCACGGAAAAGGAATTCCAGTTGAAATGCGGAAGATTGAAGTCGCCACATATGACACTTTTTTCAGTGTTTTCGACCTGATGCCCACTTTATTTAGTGATTCTTCCACGGAGGCAAAACGTTCCCCTGTAGTAGAAGTTGGAGGGCGAGGGCGAAAGACCCAATAGCCAGTAAGGGGCTAGCCTGGTCATCCATCACCAACCTTGAGATTGCATCCAAGATATTCATGCTCTTTCCCAACGAACAGAAGTTCGGCCTGAATCGAGGATCGTACCACACGATCGTATCCATATTTTGAATCATGCGTTCTTTTGATTCTTGTTTCAGGGAAAGTTGGCATCTGCCAATGAGCAGCTGATTCTCCGGAAGAAGGAATGTGATAGGAGCAAGGAACTCCTTCAGAGTGTAGAGGTTGATCTGAAGGAGGCTCAGGCCACCATTGAGGTTGCTCAATCCAGAAAGGATGATGCTTTTCTTCAGAGGGATACCTTGCAGGCTGCATTCGATAATTTGAAATCAGAAAAAACATCTATCGAGAAGGCTAAGGAAACTCTGGTGGAAAAAGTATGTTTTACCTGGCTTATTTTGCCTGAATATTAGCTGAGAACAAGTTCTCAACATTGCAAACAGCATGGGATTTCTGTGGAGAAACCAGCGGCATTTCAACGAACAAAAAAGCCAGCAATATAATGTCCATCAATGGAATTTCTTTAGGGTGGGAAGGTTTTGAGGCACCCCAAAACCCCAAAAAATCCAAACTGAAAACAATTATTAGCAACATGGGATTTCTGTGGAGAAACCAGCAGCATTTCCATCAACAAAAAAGCCAGCAATATAACAATGTCCATCAATGGAATTTCTTTAGGGTGGGAAGGTTTTGAGACACCCAAAACCCCGAAAAATCCAAACTGAAAACAATTAGGCTATTAGCCTTTCCTTTACTTCCAGTTTTTATGGATCTTATGTGAACTAGGCACTTGGTAAAACTCCCTTTTTAGATATTATAATCTAATGAGATGCTGCATCTCAATTGCTGTGCGTATGAATAAATAAAATGTGACGGATTTTCTGCTGAGTAAAAAAAAATTAAGCTTTTTCGCAAAATACTTCATGTTCCGTTTTGTTGTACTTATTTAGTCAATGTCAAGCGTTCAAGTAATTTTTTTTTTGTGGGCAATTTGAGTTTGCAGTTAATCAGATGCTGCTTCAGTCACTTTGAATAAAAATCTGTCATACATTCATGATTACGAAACTGGAGTTAATGATGTGCTAGTATCTAGTTAATTACATCCCTCAGCACACAGCGATCCTCCTCAGCCGGATGGTAATAATTGAGAATAATTGTGGGGGTCAAAATACTGAGTTTCGTCACGGATAACATATCCGAAGCTTGCTCATCAGTCTTTCTGAGTGTCGGGAAAATTACTGACTCAACCTTCCCTCAATAATTGCCGAGTCACTAACGACTACGAGGAATCACATGACTCCTCTTTCGTTGTCAAGTGCTGAGTAATGACTAAAGTTATCAGTCAGCACTCACAATAATTGCTGATTAGGGAAGGTTAAGTCAGCAATTTACTGACACTCACAAACCTAAGTTTCGTCTTTTACACGTATAACCGATCTTATACAAATTTGATAGGAAAACACTTCAGACCCACGATGACGTGCATTCGTGCAAAAATTAAACTTTCTGGGTCATACTTCGTACAGTTTTTGAGTTGTGGTTCCTTGGCTAGAAAAAGATTTGGCAGATTTCTGGACATCGAACAAGTATTTTTTTGCCTAATCTGCACCAAAGTGTGGACAAATTAGTCCTTTTTTGGCTGTGGAGCCAATTTTTGGCATTAACCCAAATTCAAAAAAAAAAAAAAAAAAAAATAAATAGGTAGGCACATTTTGGTAATTTGCGGCATCAGCGAAAGACATCTTCAGAATATTCAAACAGGTCAAAATGTGGTTAGGAAGTAAAAACCAGCAATTTTGTTTAGTCAGCCGAAAGAGCATTTTTCCAGCAGTGGTGCCAGGTGTTGCTTCACGGCTTGAAAGATGGCTGAGAAAAATGCAATAGAAAGTTCAAAAAATGCCAAAAATAGTATGAGATAGAAACGGTCCGTAATTTTGTGGATTTTTTATTTAAATGCATGAACAAGAACAATATACTCTTGTCCAAAAAAAAATGTCGAGCGGGAGTCACGATAGCTCACCGACCAGAAAACCTTCAGTAATGGAACAGGCACAAAATGGGAAAATTTGCTGACAAAAAACGACAAAACCCAAAATCGTGTTTTTTCCTTCAATTTTCTGACTCCCGCCTCCACTTAATTTTTGTTTTTGGCAAGAAAGTGTTTTTTTTTTGGACAAACATCTCGAATCACCTGCAATTTGGCCATTTTGATTGGAGACACAATAATTCATCCGTCACAGATGCTGGACACCATTTCCATGCCATTGCTTTCTTCTTGTTTCAGGTGTCGACACTCAATTCAGAATTATTGGATCTGAAAAACCTACTTTCTAAGCATCAACGTTTGCTGGATAGTGCTCGAATTGAGAAAGAAACTGCCGATTCTGAACTATCCAAGCTCAGACAAGATCAGGAGCAAAGGTTATTGCCAGATAGATACTTGCAGTTTGCTCAATGATAGTTTACAAACAATTAATCTCTGCTATTTTTAGCTATTGCTTGGCTGTGGCTATGGCTCTAGCATGGTGTGAAATTTATATCAACCTATTTAACCCCGGGGAGAAGTTCTCCGGAATAGCGCTAATCCGACGTCGCGGGGAAATTTTCTCCATACTTCGATGCTAAAAATTAAACCTGCAACCTCGGATTCACTTTATTCCGGAGCAATTCTCCCTGTGGTAAATGTTGGTGTTTTCATGTTACGATATTTTAATCATATTTCCCTTCCACCCACAAAAATTGCTGCATGTTGCACAATCGGGCCTTTCAAGCTATTCACTGTTCACTCACAGAAAAGTAAAATCCTCAATGCCGTTTGCTACCCTTTTCAGTTTATAAACCACTTTGTCACCAGTGCAAAAATGTTATCTGTTTTTGCATTGTATGTGACATCAAGAGAATTGGATTGATTTCAGCAAAGAAGATGTGCAGCAAATTTCGTTTCAGCACTATTCCTGCCTAAATGCAAGCCCTTTGTTTTTTTTTGTGAAGGGGCATTCCATGAATGGCGCTCGAAACACCCCTTGAATCGTGCTCAATTGCATTGTCCTCCATTTTGCTTTGTCCCAAATATTGGTTTACAGTTCTCAATTTTGGTTTATCCGGAACGAGGGAGGGAAAACTTTTCTTTTAATTTCCACTGCTGTGGCAACTCATGAAAAATGGAAGTTGTCAAAGAGGCGTAGCCGAGTTTTGCCTGTGGAATTTTATATCTCACCATTTGTGTCGTTTTGCTGCTGCTTATCCTGGGCTGTGCTTATCGCAGAGCTTTTCTCTTTCAATTTGGAATAACTGGTGTAAATGGAGCACATTTTCATTACAGATTTTTTCTACCCTTGTTGCTAGGCCCTTTACCCATGGTCTTTCACGCCTTACCTTCCTTCGTTGCCCAAGAAGTGATGTTGATGTTGCCTAACAGGTTGTTCATTTGTGTCCATTGAACCTGATCGCCTGTGGTATCTTCAGAACCAATCTGTGTGGTGTCTACCTATAGATGGGGAACTTGTAAAAATGGTCGAAAATTACAAAAAGAAATCATTTTTGTGATGACAATCAGGAAATTTTGAAATTTGCTCCATGTTCTAGTTTTAGAGGAAGAAAAAAGCTCCAATGATTCCAAAGTTATGGCCCATTGAAGTTTCGAAGTCGATGTGCAAATTTCGCTCGTGTTTTTTTTTCTTGTCTGAAATTATGTGCGCCTAGTTCCTTTAGCCATTTATGCAGTCTGGAAAAAAACTTTCGTTCAATTGTTGTAGAAGTTGCTGTATGGGGTTATCAGAAGAAAGATTTTTTTATTGTTAAAAGAATACAGAAAAACAGTGCAACATACAAAGTGGAAGCCCTGACAGAAATCTGGAAAGACGGGCCCCACATGAATACAACGGGAAGGACTGCAAACGAATGCTGTGAAACAACTAATAATGATAATGTTAATAATTAATAATAATTCAAATGATAATGATAATTAAAATAAAATAAAAATACAATTAAAATAAGGGGATAGGGGGAAGACGCAGCTTAACCATGTTAAATTGATTGGATTAGAGTTTCGAACAAGTAACGCTTGAAAGCAGGGAAGGGAATCACACCCTAGGGAACACTTTGAACCCCTTAAAATGGCCACTACTTTGACAAAAATGCCACCTTTGACTATCTGTTTGCATATTCAAAAAAAAAAAAAAAATTACATATTACATTTTTCCTGTATTCCTTTTTTCTAGATATACCTTCCGTGTCACATGCAGCCTGGCGGTGACATTTTCGTGCAGACAACTTGAAATTTAGCTTTGGAGGTTCACATCTCAATAAAGATTAAGAAGCACTCAAAACTCTCTAGAAAGAGACAAAAACAATCTTTGGATATGATTTCCTGAAAACCACGTTTTTCGGACAAAAACAAATCTTTGGACAAGCCGATGAAATAAAGTCAATTTTGGTGTGGGTAAACAGCAAAATATCATGTTTTCGTCGCACAGAATTTGTTGCCTGTTTCGAAGGCGGTTTTAAATGTCGGGATTGCTTTTCCGTGTTCTACTTCCTCAGGGACATTCTTTTTTGTGTTTTTATCGTGCGTTCAGGGAGAAGCACTTGAAGTCAAGTGAAGAAAAAATCAAAGTGATGCACAAGCAGTTGTCCCACTTGGAAAACCAAGTCAAGACCATTGGAGACGACCGAGATTTGTTTGAGCAAAGCGTGAAGGAGCTATCCGCTCAGACTACAATACTGCAGGAACAAAACGGTCAGCGCATAAAATTGTCATCGTATTTTTCTCCAAGTTGCAAAACTGCTTCCCATGCTATTTTCTGTCATATTTTTAATGGTCATGTTTCTTCATCTTGTAATCTACATAACAGTTGGACTGAGAGTCTACTGAAGTCATTTTTACAGTTAGCACAACAAGCTAATAGTCAATAACTCGTTGCAGATTCAGTGCTCAAAGTTCGGTTCCTCACTGACTGCCGAACCCGTCATGTCATTCCCAAGAGCCTACAGATCGTTAAACCGTTGAACATAAGTGACAAGTGTACTGCGATTCTGCGGAAATCAGAACAAAAACTCCTACTCGAACTGATTCGCGCCAGAGAAAGGGACCTCGCCATTGCCAGCAAAAAGGCTTACCTCCTGCATCTCGAACTCGCCAGCCAGTTGCCAAATGGTATTTTTGATCTCATCCTGCAACACATCAACCTTGACCTGCAGTCCCTCAGAGCCAAGCGGACCTTGATATTGGCCAAAAAACTTGAAACTCTCGAAAATACCAAGCGAATCTCCCTCAAGGACACACCACACAGCCGTCCCCAAACCGGAACCCCAAAACAATTGATCTACAATCTGTCATCCCTAACCCTCTCTCCAAACCAAGAAAGGGTCTTGCAAAAAGGTTTGAACTTCTCACCCACGCCGAAAACTCCCCCTGCAGCTGAGATAGTTTGCGCCATCGAGTCGGCCATTTTCACCCTTCAGCCCAAAGACCAAGACCTCATACGCCATGCAGCCAAAGACGC
>JASGXE010011707.1:0-14389 GCA_030068105.1 Sinentomon sp. SZTP_YWyxl
GGAAGGGACTTTAAGAAGGTGGTCCCGGTGCAATTCACCATGTGCACGTAAAAGAAACTAAGTCCGTCCAAGAGTGGCGGCAAGTTACAGAAACATAATAAAGCCCAGACACACACAGGGGTACCGAACACCAGTGTGGGTATGGTGAATGATTGGTATGAATGGCGCCAGAGTAAGGCGCAAAGTATGAATGGGTTGATGTGGGCGAAAGAAGCCCTGGGGAGCACCCCGAAAACCTTACACAAGTTTAAAGTTTTAAGTTTGATGGTCTGTCCCAGTGGCTCAGTTGGTTCGCTGGTCTGACTCCAAATCCGAAGGTCGTGGGTTCGATTCCCGCCACAGTCGGAATTTGTGGGTTGGGTCATGCTCCATTCTGGCTGCAGTGACAGAAAGGGAGACTTAGTGGCAAGTCTTCTAGTATAGGTATAGGTATCAGACGCTGCTTTAAGCAGGTTATTATGCCACAAGGCAATCGTCAATGGAGAACATCAAGTTCTCACATATGACAGCAAATGTCATCATATACCTGGGAAGGGGAAGGGAGGGAAGGGAAGGACACGCGACCGTCGGCTGCAATATTCGTAAGGATAGGAAAGGGTAAAGGAAGGAGGGGTGAGGAGGGTAGATATGAGTGTGGAAAACATATCATCGGAATGTGGACGGGGCCTAGTCATATAGCATTCAATACAGGCACACAACAGTCATACACACGCGACCCAAACAAGACCTGACCTCCCCCACCATCAGCCAGCATGAACCAGCACACACGCACACCACAACATACCCATTCGCAATCTCAAATGAAAATATGCAAAAAAGCGAATAAAAGTGAGACATAGGCAGGTGAAAGAAAAGGAAGAAGGTAGGGAAATGACGAAATGAAGAAACAAAGCCAACAACATGAGATTAGATAGAAGAAAAAGAAGTAGAAGATAACACAGTTAGACCCACATAGGTTCCTAGGTAGTCTTTCTGGAGCACTACATCGGGGGAATGGGTTCGCCTTACGTCAGTCGCGCGGCGATAGCGCTGTCCGACAATGCCGGTTAACTAGCGCAGGGAGTCACGGAAGCACCAGCGGCTTCGCCAGCAGTACGCACACTCCCTCTTCCCAGCTGCGTGAAAAAGGTTTGCACTGACCACGCAGAGGGGGGCCACCAACATGGGCCGCCGACTCCGGGCAGGTTCCCGGCTTAGGTCTGGGCATGAGTCACTGACCCGTTCCCTGACCTCATCTTTATCAACCCCTCGTAATGCACCGGATCGAATCTAATCCCAGGTCTTATTTGGGCCCGAGGAGAGAAGAGTAGTTTTCACTACGAATGCCAGAGAAAATAACAGATGAGGAACTTCAGGAAAAGGGTGAGTCAGAAAGGAATCCACCGAATTCTGGGATAGACGATTCCAGTCTAAATGGTTCTGGGAATGAAAGAATACTTAAAAATGTTCTTGAAAGGTTGATAAACGCGGATCTTATGGAAGTATGGTCATGGCGACCAAAGTAATCGGGAAGAGCAAGGGTTTCAGATAGACATGACCAGCCACCATTTTGAGTAAAATCTTACTTAGAGCTGACAACCTAAACTGAGAACGCCTATCGGAGAGTGAAGGCCAGTTCAGAGAGGAAAGCATCGAAGTCACGCTTGAATGGCGAGAAAAATCATTCTTGACGAAACGAGCAGCCCTACGCTGAATTTTTTCAAGCTCATCAACGAGGGAGATTTGGTACGGATCCCAGATTATGCAGGCATATTCGAGAAGTGGACGGACAAGTGAAATATAAAGTGTTTCCTTTGTTGAAGGTGAGCAGGATTTGAAAAGACGCCGAATTTTGAGAAGAGCAAAATTGGCATTGCGTGCAATGTTGGGATGTGTAGTTTCCAGGACAGATCAGATGAAAGTGTCACACCAAGGTATTTGCAGGACAATGAGGTTGATAAGGTTGTACCTGACGAAGGAAGAGCATAAGAAGACTGAAGAGGATGCAATTTAGTTGAGAACCTGACATGGGCACATTTTGATCCGTTCAGGCCAAGGCCCCAATGAAGGCTCCACGAGTCAAGGGAAGCAAGATCATCTTGCAACAAGTCTACATCAGAAACAGAGTGAATAATCTTGTAGAGGACGCAGTCATCAGCAAATAGCATTATTCTTGAAGAAGTTATGACGTCAGGAAGATCATTGATGAAGATGAGGAATAGAAGAGGCCCAACACACTACCTTGAGGAACACCTGAAGTTACGGAAAAGATGGAGATTTAGTTCCAGAAACAGAAACAGACTGTGTCCGGTTGCTGAGGAAGCTGCCAATCCAAGAGATAATAGGGATAGGTAAGCCTAAACGCTGCAATTTAAACATCAGAGCGTTGTGTGGAACAACGTCGAAGGCAGTTTTAAAGTCCAGAAACAGTGCATCTACATCGGCACCCTTGTCAAAAGAGGATGCAACCTCGTGGGTGAACTTTGCAAGGGCCAGTTCGCAAGACCAGCCAGGACGAAAACCAAACTGAAAAGGGGAGATGGAATCAGTGGCATTAAGAAACTGCCTAATGTAGTCCGAGATCAGCCTTTCCATCAGCTTGCACACACAAGACGTCAGACTGATGGGCCGGTAAAAGCTGGCAGTGAAGGATCACCCTTCTTGAATAGAGGCGTAATACTCCCTGCCTTCCATGCATCGGGGAGTCTGCCACAAGAAAAGGACTTGTTGAAGAGAAGGTACAGATAGGCAGAAAATTCGTGTGGAAAGGATTTCAGAAGAGATCCAGGAATTCCATCAGGGCCAGAAGAGGATGATTTGGATTTCCTGATTGCAGACACTGTTGAAGAAAAGGTCATCGAGAAGGTAGGATCCTGCCCAGGAGCATTGGATGGAGCTGGCAGAGCTGAAACTGGAAAATTGTCAGCAGAATATGAAGAAGAAAATTGTAGAGCAAGCGCTTCAGCCTTTTCAGATGGTGAAACGGCCAAACCATCACGGAATTTTAGGGATGGGATAGTGACTGACCCACGATACCTATTATTTACCCGCTTCCAAGCGTTTTGTAAAGAACTGCGGAATTTGAGTTGCAAGTACCTGGCCTGAGAGATAGACTAGAAAGGAGATGATTTTCATGATCCAATTTCGCAGCCATGAGTTCAGAGCAGAGAAGATCATAGGTTCTGGCATGAACTTCAGAATAATGACGAAATTTGTAGTATTTTTTACATTGGCGAGATAGGTACGAATAGCGGGGGGTTGTTATAAAAAATGGATCTGGATTGGGGCCTCTTAATGCGAGTAGGAACAAACTGACTGATGCCGTGTTGAATAATCGACTCGAAATCACACCAAAGCCTGTCAATAGATGAGCACAGATATTTTTCCCGAAATGAAAGAAATGAGCCCAGCAAGAAGTCAGAAAAACCAACACTGTTAATTTGTGAGAAGTCACTGATCAAGACAGGAGGCTCTGATTCCGGAGTTGAAATTGACAAGGATAAAGTAAGCAGAACTGCCATGTGATCACTTATCCCCGTTTCGGCAGAGATTGCATTTAGAATATGGATTGGACGCAACAGAAAAATATCCAAAATGGAATTTGAAGCTGGCCTAGTAGGAACCTTAACCGTCTGATCAAGGCCGAAATCAAGGCAGAGTTCAATAGCAGCTCGGTTGGCAGAGAGGCCATAACAGCAATTTGGAGTAGGGGAGAGGTGTCCCAGTTCACACCAGGAAGATTGAAGTCACCGGCTATCAGCAGAGGATCTCCCAAATCTGCAGAAAGACCAAGACTGACAAGTTCCGAAGAAATTTCTTGGAAAATGTTCGACGAAGAATCAGGAGGACGGTAACTACCAACAATGTGGAATGATTTGTTACCTAACGACTTCAGAATAACGGAGCATATGAGAAATTCTTGTGAAGAGCTGAGAAAGACAAGAGAGGAATTTAGTGAACACTTTAGTCCTTCGGAAGTCACACATTTAGTCCTTCGGAAGGGACTTTAAGAAGGTGTGCAATTCACCATGTGCACGTTAAAGAACACTTAGTCCGTCCAAGAGTGGCGGCAAGTTACAGAAACATAATAAAGCCACAGACACATACAGTGTGGGTATGGTGAATGATTGGTATGAATGGCGCCAGAGTAAGGCGCAAAGTATTTTTTTTTCTGCATTTTTTTTAATTTTAATTACCTCAGCATGGAAAACACAAAAAAACCAGCCATTTCACAAAAAGAAAAACAAGGAATTGGCTAATCAAGAAACGCAGCATAGTCGACAACCAACCTCACCTCATGATAAGTGCCATTCCATTCCATCCGGTGATCAGAACATATTTCCATTGTTGAATGATGAGAAGGATAAGTATCCATTGTTGATATGATGATTCAGAATTTGAATTATTGTCGAACAAAATTTAGCACTCCTAGCATCAATTCAGCATAGTTCAGCCGAACAAAGAAATGAAATAAGCCATTGTATTAGGCAAAAATATTTCCTAGATGAAAGGGAATAGGCACTCACCATGTGATAGTGGTGGTTATGCCAATCAAAAAAAAAAAAAAAAAAAAACAAAATGCATTAAACAGATACACTTTTGGAAAGGCATTTCACAGGGTTTGAAAGAAAAAGAAAAATTTACTCAAAAGGGGTTTTTTAATCTTGTGCCTCTTTTCTAGCCTATTGGATGAATTTCATGCATATTTTTGTTTTGTTTTATCTGGCTTGATTACAACCAAAAAACAAAGAAAAAGGGCCTTTTTTGAGTATTTTTATTTAATGAAGGGACTGCCAACTGACAGAATGATATCTGGATTTGTGTTGGCCAGCCCCTACATTTATGGTGAAAGAAGAGCCCTGCAAGCACTTAGCGAGAATAAAAATGCACAAAAAGTGTTCATGCGGAAGGTGGAAATTGCACCTAATTTGTAGCCACATCCTGACACCTAAGGTCTAAGAAAATATTTTTCCCGAATAAAATGTGGGTGGAGAGAAAACAAATATTTCTTTAGTTTGCTCTGAAAGCAACAGAGTGAATGCGAACTACGTATCACAATGGGGATGCTATTCCACATCTTTATACCCCTAGAGAAAAATGAATGTGTCCCATAACTGTTGTGACACTTTTGTGACAGCAGCTCCAAATTTGCACAAGATCTGGTTGTGTAATTTGAGTAAGAAACAAGAGTAATCTTTCCAGGCACCTGTGGAGCCACACCATTTAACATCTTGAAGATTTTTGAGGAAATAAAGTAGAATATAAGGTTATAAAGTGGGAGGACATGTAAACTTTGGAAAAGGGGAACAGAAGGAGCATCACGAGCGGAATAAGTCATAATGCGAATAAAAGACTTCTGTTTTATGCTCACTTTGTCAATCTCGGTTGCATTTGCACTGCACCAGCCCTCAAGCCCATAAGTAATTTTCGGCTCAACAAAAGCATAGTAAAGATTTCGCAAGTATTTTTTGGCAAGAAAGCTCAAGCTCTGGAAAAAGCATAAATAAGAGAGTTAAGTTGCCTCAACAAGGTAGCTATGTGAGGCATCCAACACAATGTTTGATCAAATGTTATTCGGATAATTTGTACTCAGAAATACACCGATACAAAGTGTCTGCCAGAACCATATCAAGGTTATCCCCCGGAAGAGGTGCAAATTTTGAGCGAAATATGGAAAAATTCGTTTTTGAGAAGTTAATTGGTAAAGTTTATGGTAAGTATGAATGGGTTGATGTGGGCGAAAAGAAGCCCTGGGGAACACCCCGAAAACCTTACACAAGTTTAAAGTTAAAGTGATGCGATGGATGTGGAAAGGTGCTGTGGTGCCAGCTCTGACACATGGCCAGGAGGTACTGTGTTTGGGAGTTGGGTTTGAAGCCCTTTTGAACAGTGTCCAGAGGGATGTTGGCTTGAGAGCCATGGGAGGAAATAGGCTAGTGGCTCAGGTTGGGCTGGATGGGGAGTGCGCATGTGCAAGTTTTGGGGTGAGAGAAGCCAGAGCTAAGATTGGGTATTTGGCAAGGCTGCAATACATGGATCGGGACCGGTTTGCGAAGGAAGGTTTTTATGTATGTGCAGGCAATGGGAAGTGGAACATCATAGCAAAAACGGATTCGTCAAATTGAAAGGTGGAAGGGCACATTAGGGTGGGGCAGGTACATGGATTTGGAATCCGAGAAGGATTGTGTATGCAGAGAAAGGAGGGAGATTGAACAGGAGCAGTGGCATCGGTGGAGAAGGGAAGTGTCGCAAAAAAGCTCACTGACTGGGTATTCTGCAAAGGAGCAAATGAGTTGGGATGGAATATATGATGGCAGTAGAGTCCTGCACGGGTAGAGTTTTCAATACCCATGCCCAACCCATACCCGTGAACGTGATACCCGTACCCACCCATACCCATAATTTTTTGGGTTTTTTTACCCGTACCCACCCGTACCCGTGACCGCGATACCCAACCCCAACCCGTACCCGTGAGTAAAAAACCCGTACCCACCCATACCCGCGAAAATTTCATACCCGTACCCGACCCATACCCACGAGACCCGGACGCTGTGTTGCGAAAAGAAACCCAGCTAAGTACCGACATCACAAGTGGGTAAAGATGTCAGAGAACATGGGTAAAACCATATCTGAACCGAAATGAAACAAGAGATGGGAATATTTGTTGGTTGGGATGAACCGGACGCGCTCGGAATTTGGTTTTCGGCACGATATCCCGAATTCCGGAATTTCGGAAAAAGTGCTGACACCACTTTCCGGAATACAATATTTTGGGTTCTCAGCACTTTTCAGATCGCAAAACTCCACTTCCAGATCAAAAGAACACTGAACAAATCCCGAAATTGGAGCCCTTTTCTGAGATCCGCCATTTCTTAAAAAAAAAAAAAAAAAAAAACGAGAGAAAACATGTCAAGCACGTGGCGAACCCAACTGAACGAAGCTTCATGAAACAAAAACGAGATGGCAGCCGCATCCTTCAAATACGTTGCCCATGCACCAATCCCAGATTCTTGCAATGGTAACATTGGAGATCGAGGTCCATCAATGCAGTGTAGTCTTTGCAATATGTGGTTCCACAAGAAATGCACTGGACTGAAAGATCAGCAGTACAAGGAACTGGCTAAAGACACCAATAAGCCATGGCATTGTAATCAGTGCACATCATCTTCTGCTTCCATCACCCATGGCAATTGTTCTGTTGGGGATGCCATACTGGTCAATCCTTTGGTTGCCCAAAGGCAAAATGAGCATCCCACCACAACACTTGCAGGGTTGCCACCCAACCTGGAAAACCTGGAAATTGCAGGGAAATGAAATTTTCACCTGGAAAACCTGGAAATTACAGGGAAATCAGTCAGAAAACCTGGAAAATGCAGGGAAATGAAGAAATTGTCTTGGATATACAGGGAAATTAAGTAATTTTGTCCATCAGGATAAACCCTGAACTGCAGTTTGAAAAATTTGTCACGTCATGTCCAATCAGTTTTTTCCAACAAAAATTTTTTTTTTGTGAAAATTTGGCCATTAATTTTTACGGCTAATTTTGACCCATCATAAGTTGGTATTTTGCCATACACCATCCTGGAAATCTGCTGATTTTTCACCTGGAAAATACAGGGAAATCCAAAATCAGAATTCAGTGGCAACCCTGACTTGGTGATCTTGTGTCAGCTGTCCAGTTCATGAGTGGACAGTTCGAGAGCTTTCGTGCAGAAATGAGACAGTTTAATGCCATCATTCTTGGAATGCAAAATGAGATAACTGATCTAAAATCAGAGAATGTGGATCTAAAAAAGGAAATCCTGGCCATCAAGATTTTGCAAAATGCAGTGGATTACAACTATTGCAATAATCTTGAAATCAGAGGTGTGCCAGAAACTGATAAAGAGGATATCAGTGCTTTGGTCATCAAGTTAGGTGCTGCAAGTGATATTCAGCTTTTGTCCACTGATATCAGCACTGCGCACCGCATTTCCGTTCGAGGTGCTGGCCACAGACCAATTTGTGGTAAAATTTGCTTGTCGCAGTGTAAGGGATCAGTACCTTCTTGGTGTCAAAGGGAAGAAGTTAAGTGCAATGGATCTGGACCCCAAGATGATGCCTTCGGATATATATGTTTGAGAACATCTCTCGCCGTGTAAGCGTCAGCTTTTCCAGGCAGCGTTACGATTTAAACGAGAGCATGAGTATAAGTTCTTATGGTCAAAACATGGAACAATATTTCTTCGACGTGCTGAAGGGGCACCAGTGCATAAAATTGTATCAATGTCATCCCTGGAAAAGCTCTAATTTGGTTTTGAATATAACATTGCATTGAGCAAGTCTGTTCTCTTCATCTAATTATGTCTTGTCCGATTACTTGTCCGTTTTCTATTGATGAATTTACGAAATTTAACTGTGAATTTAACTTTGGATTTTTGCTTTTGAGCTTGAACATCAGGGGCCTGAAGGCTCACTTTGATTCTTTTCTGGAATTTCTCTGTGCACTGCCATTCTGTCCCACAGTCATTGTCCTAACTGAGATCAATCTCAAGTCATATGACAGTGGGAATTGGTTTCAAATCAAAGGGTACTCCTTGCATGTGTCCAAAAGACCAAATTCGCCTTTTGGTGGAGTTGCAGTCTATGTGCTTTTGGATATTCCTGTGAAATTGTTAACCGTGAAATTGGGTAACTTGTCCGAATCAGTTTGTTTGGAAGTAGGCCCCTCATACTCCACCAGCAGTTATTTAAAGTCACCATTTGTTATAGTTGGAGTCTATAGATCACCTTCAGCCTCTGTTCGTGATTTTGTAGAAAAACTGGAGGAACTTTTGGCAGCATTGACTGCTAGGGGCATTAAATGTATAATGGCTGGAGATTTCAACATTGACTATTTTAAGCCCAGCCTGAATAAACGTTTTTTCAAACTTATGAGAGAATGTAATCAACAAAATGTGATCACTTGGCCAACTCGTGTGACTGCTCAGTCTTCCACGCTTATTGATCATGTGTTTTTTCACAAACAGATTTGGAAGAATTTGATATTAAGGGTGGAACTGTAGCAGTTGATATCTCTGATCATTTCTTGACTTTTGCTGGAATACCGAATTCTGTTAATGTTGGGGTGCCAAAATCCACTCACACCTCACATGTCAGAATTGACCTCAATTTATTTGAAAGGATTTTTCAGACAAATGACTGGCAGCATATTTTTAGTCTCTCTGACCCAAATATCATTGCAACAGACATTTCTAGAAGATTGCAGGAGAGTATGGATGCTGCATCCGTAAAGAAGAGGAGAACGTTTCGGCATTTTGAAAAGCCCAGAAAAGACTGGATGACCCAGCCAATTCTTCAGTTGTTATCTCTGAAATCTTCAGTTGTTATCTCTGACAAACTAGTGTTCGGAGTGAGGGAATATTCCCAAAATTCCCGGGAATATTCCCGCCCCTCTGGGAAAGTTCCCGAGGGAATATTCCCAAAATTCCCGGGAATTTTCAATGAAAATTCCCGGGAATATTTCCAGTCTCGTATTGATTTTTCTGCCCGTTTTTGACTGTCAAAAGTTTTCAAGGGAATATTCCCAAAATTCCTGGGAATTTTCGATTAAAATTTCTGACAAAATTCCTGCTTTTTTACTTTTGAATATTTCATTCAAAATTTTGGTAGGTAACCCCGTCTAGTTTTGGTTTTCTCATCTAGGTACCTACTTGTAGACTTTTTGTCTCCAGTGCAGCCAGCGTTGGGCATAAAGGGGGCAGGATAGGAATGGGTTGGACTTTGATTCGTGCATTTTTTCTGCTGTTACGGAGTGCGGACTTTTAGTTAAGGAGTTACTTTTGTGTATTTTTTGAGATTGTGAATAGGTATGCATGAGGTGATGAGTGTAAGATGATTGCTCAAGTTTGGATCTTGCTGGTTGTGTATGTGTGTGTGTGTCTGCTTGGGTGTCTGAAGTGATTGCTATATGACTTGGCCCCATCCACATACCGATGATCTCTCTTCGCTGTCCTTTCCCCTCCTTTTCCCTTTACCCAGCCCACCCACGCAGTTCATACCCGAAAAGACCAGATTGTGTCAGTAGGCAATAGCAGCCAAAACCAGACATGAGGCTGCAGTAGAGAACTCGATCATGCCGCAATGCTCGTTGAGCCAGCGTCGGCCCGTGGTTTTTTGGCGCCCCGGGCAGTTTGATTTTTTGCGCCCCAGCCCAGGGCCAGATCCATCACCTCTTTGCGAAGGGGGTGCGCTGTCACTTATGGGTCCGGGGTAGAGCCTCAGTGGGGTTCTACGGGGTAGTGCTTTTTGTCGGGAGGTATTCCCTTCCCCTGAGGTCCTAAATGCTTGAGATTTAGGAGTTCATTCAGGATTCAAATTGCAGTTTCTCAATAAAAAAATTAACAAATTATTGTTGACCTGAATTGCTGAAGATACCCCTTTTCTGTGGCCTTTTTACTGTTCCTTTCGGTTCTTTGTGGGGTGGTGGGATGTTGCATGTAGGTCCTGGGCTAACATTAACGCCAACCTTTCTTCCGTCCTTGGGTGATGGCAAGTTCTTACTTATTAGAAACAGGCCGTTGGCCTGCTGGCTTCCCAATGCAAGAAAATCGCTTATGTTTCAATTGTTTTGCCATCCCTTGAATATGCTTGTGCAGTGTGGAATTTGGTGAAAAAATATGATACTAAAGCATTGGAAAGCATTCATAGAAGAGCAGCCAGAGCATTTTCGGGTAGATATGAGCGAACTGCGCCAGTGTCATCGAGATTCTCACTGAACTTGGATTGGATTGCCATCGTTGGAGCAGCGACGAGATGCCCATTGCCTTCAGCTTTTTTTTCTGACATCCTCACATGTTCATATGATTTTTCCATTCCCCCGTACTCCACATTAAAACCTGGCGCCGTCTGGACAATGGTCTTATCTTCTATCACCCACTGGCTCGGCATCCAGCCTACGCAAAATTCTTTTTCCATCAAACATTCTGAAATGGAGCAGCCTTCCAGAGAATGCTCCACCGATTTCAAATTCTATGGCACGAATCTCCCACACCAACCCAAATGTTCACAGTTCATTTTAAGTTTTTGACCCTGTGACTATGCTTGCGTAACATTTTTAACTTGACATTTTTTCTTTGTCTGTGTGAGACAATACATGAAGCCGAGTACACTTCCGCACCCGCAGTCGATGTCCACGTAAGCCTGTTTTACATAACCTGTATCACGGAGTTGAACTTCTCCCATGTATATTTTTCAATGTTTATATCTTTTAGTTCTTCCCTCTTCCTTCTCTTCTCTGATCAAATCACACAGGCCACATTCATGTCACCACACATTCCCGTTTTGTCTTGTCAGTTCCGGCGGCTCATTTTGAATTCATATTTTCTGCTGAGTTTTCTTGTAAATTGCCTTCAAATAATCTCAATTGTCTTTTTAAATTTCGCAACCCATATGATGTATAACCTAACAACGTTTCAGCTGTGGAAGTGGCGCAATCTTGGCCCTGTCAATTGTTTCTGACAAGCGGCAATTTTCGCCACTCAAGAGGCAATTGCCGGGGGCAAGGGCCCACTGGGAGGACAAGGTCGCAGAGGCAAGCGACGACACTGTGACGGCCATTTTTAAATATTTTATACTTGTTTAGCCCTTTTCGTATTCGTATTTCTGTATTTCCTTTGCTGATCCAGTGATTTTCTTTTTTGGTTACGTGGCAAACACCCGACAAAGAAGTTGCGAGATTTTGTCGGGCGTTTGTCGCCTGAAAATTGTACCGAGAACGTTTTTTGTCAAAAGCCAAAGTCAGTCGCCCACCTGCTCTTGAAGTCGCCACACAGATATCGAGCTGAAACTGCTGGAACACGCAAACTGGCGATTTGCATCACACCTGAGTAGGTTGATTGCATAATTTCAAGGGGCAAAGGGGCGACAGACATTGGATATCGTTCTTTTGTGACATTGTGATTTTTATTAGTTCCGATCGATAATAATCTTCGTTATTGTTAATTTTCATCGTGAATAAATCGTGGGGACATTATTTTAAATTCAACTTAGAATTATTTCTCGAGCAAGAGTTCAGTGAACTCGGACGTTGGTTTCCAGATCCAGAGTGCTAACTGAGGACCCACAGGAAGCGTCAATTCAAGCGAACTCCTTTCAGGACAAAGCTCTTCTTTTCCCGTGATACCTGGCACAAATGCATCGCGGATATGGTGCCCTTTGAAAATTTGGCGCCCTGGGCAAATGCCGGTTTGACCGTGCGGCAGGGTTGGGTTTTGGCAAAAATTAGTTTTGTCCAGGCCGGTGGACAAAACTGGTTTAAACCGGTTAAAACCGGCCAGCCCAAAACTGGTTAAAACCGGCTAAAAAAAAATTCCAAAAATGAGGTTATTACCACTCATTTCTAAATTTTCCATTGTGCACAGCACGTGCGATCACCTCTGATAGACCGTTGTTTATCATCAGAGTTTTCACTCATTTTCCTCGGAACTGTGTTTTTGCATTCACGCAATACTCTAAGCTCTAACAACTTGGCCAAAAATGAAGCTGGAGTGACGAAATTTTGTGAATGTTATGTAAAAAATATGCACAATCTGAAAATAGAGCCAGAATTGTGATTTTTTGTCTCCAGAGGCTTACCAGACTGGATTTATAAAAAAATGGCATAGAATTTTGCTGCTTGCACTGTTCGTAAGACGAATATGAATTATTTTTCCATGAGCAAGACAGAATATCAAAATTCTTGCTCTATTTCATCTTTGTCGGTGATTTTTTGTCCAATTTCAAATTTGGCACTTGGTACAACTTTCTACGACATCATGGGCCGAAGTTATTAAGCTTCAAAAAGCTGTATATTTATTTAACTAAAATGGCTATAGTTACTTTCATATCAACCTGATTGAGCTAAAAATTTGCAGTTAAACTGCTGTTCTAGGTCCCTAACTGTGTGCCAAGTATGATTAAAATCGGTATTCAAACAAAAAAATTTGCCCGGAAGGTGTTAACCCCCCGAAACTGGCAATTGTTCTTGCCAAATTAACAACTATTTAAACATTCCTATTTTTGCCAAACATTTTGCCAGTTTTCGCATTGCCATGTCAAAAATCCAAACACAAAATTTAATTTTTGCAAAATGCAGGATTTTTTGGGGGTTGGATATATTATTTGCGAAACCTGACTCTTCTGGCAAAGATTAAAACACTTGGCATCAGTCTGTATATCAAAACTCACGCTTTGTTTTGTCCGGCTTTAGCCAGTTTTGGCCAGATGAAGGTTTTGTCCAAGCCGGTAAAAACCGGTTGAAACCACTGGTTTAAACCGGCACCAACCCTGCCGTACGGTCGGGCCGGCCCTGCATCGAGCAGAAGGAGCAGATGTTTATAAATTTTTCGAACGAACAAGTCTCTGAGTCGGGAGCAGCTCCAGGAGCAAAACTCGTCACTGCTGAACGAACCTCTAGGCCTTAATAGGGAGCCCTAAAAATGTGAAGTATGATTTTTTCGAATAGACGATTAGATCGAAAGAAAGGAAAATTAAAATTCCAGAAAGCCATTCGTAAACAGGTCAGGAATAACTGGGTTTAAAAATCAACCCAAATTTACCCTGAACATACACCACCAGCCACGCTTAGTTTCAACCACATTAATTAGCAACAATTTGCATCTACACGCCAGCATTCACGGTCTGCGGATAATGGCGAAATGACTCGTATTTTATGGAAACTGGCAATATGTGATAAATGATGATCTTCTCATTCAACAACCGCGAACTATTCGAGTTTGACAAAAAATGAAGTTCCCGCAGGAAAATCATAAATTACATGGGATTATTCCCAAAATTTCCAGGAATATTCCCAAAAATCGGAATATTCCTATAATTTCCGGGAATATTGCGAAAATTTCCGGAAATAGGAATCCAAAATTCCCAGGAATTTTGCCAAAAGTTCCCAATGAGGGAATATTCCCAAAATTCCTGGGAATTTTCGTTTGTTCCCAAAATTCCCGAAAAAGGAATATTCCTGCAAAAGTAAATTCCCGGGAATTTACGAACACTATGACAAACACCATCATCAATGAAAGGAAAAAACTTTGAAACAGTTAACCAGTGAAGCCCCGCAATTGCTTTCAAGCTGGCCACACAAGATTGAATTTGCCACACACCATTGTAAAATGCATTTCAAAATTGCATGTGCACCAACCATGTGAAAGTTGATGCTGCCACATTGGAATTAGGTATTTACTAGGTACTGACGAACATCTTTAATAACATAGGTCTAGATGCATGTAGCTCATGTGCCTGGTAAAAGAGAAAAGTACACAGAAAAAAAAAGACAAACAGAAGGCAAAAAACTAATACCAATGGCGAAGACCTTGTTAACCCCTCAAGCCTGGAATTACGAATTCAGGTTTTGCAATGGATTCCGCAATTTTCGGCA
>JASGXE010011708.1:0-13811 GCA_030068105.1 Sinentomon sp. SZTP_YWyxl
GTTGGGTTAGGTTAGGGTAGGTTAGGTCAGGTTAAGTTAGGTTAAGTCAGGTTAGGGTTCTTTGTGCAGTGTACCTTTTCTTAAAACAACCTGGACCTAATCTAATCCAATCTGACCTAACCTGACCTGATCTCCCTGCGCGATCTCTTATTAAGCGACTAAACCCCATGATTTGCTCAGCCCACAATTGCAGATACAGAATAAGAAAAAACAATGCAGGCAGTATAGCAACGAAATGCCAAAGAAAACTGTTTGAGGAGTACACAATTGCACGACAGAGAAAAGGCACACCCTGTACCGTTTGCAGGAGCCTAAGGGGGGACACTATTGCACGGCTAAGTCATAAGTGTACAGTTTTTTCTGAAAATGTTTCCCTGTTGCCGTGCAATAGTGTCCCCCCTTATAAACGACATAACCCAATGTTAATTGTTAGCCCTGTTGGAATTAACTGTTGGCCCTGTTTGAACTGTTAACCCTGTTGTGGACTGTTTTTGCATGCGGTGGCCGGTTCTGTGTTTTTCAATTACCTAGGTACAAATAAAAAGCCCAGGTTCTGAAAAAATAACACTCCATTATGGCTGCTTCACATATAGGTACCTAGGCCTGCCTGGTGTAATCCATATCATTGCAATCTGACCCATGTCATTTTGATGTTTCGGGTGAAGATTTAACATTTTAACATGGCGTGGAAATCTAGTGTCCCGGCTGAGAATTGAACCCGCGACCTTCTGATCATGATTAGATGCGCTGGGTAAGTACTGCGCCACGAGGGTCGGACAACATGCTAAATGGTAAAAAGCGATGGCAAGACAAAAATGCCAAAATTGATGACGTTAACTTCAGACGATAGGATTGACGGGTTATGTCCTTTATAAGGGGGACACAATTGCACGGCAACAGGGAAACATTTTTAAGAAAAAGCTGTACTCTTAGCCGTGCAATAGTGTCCCCCTAAGGCTTCTGCAGACGGTACAGGGTGTGCTTTTTCTCTGTTGTGCAATTGTGTACTCCTCAAACGGTTTTCTTTTGCATTTTCGTTGCTATACTGCCTGCATTATTTTTTCTTATTCTGTATCTGTACCTAATTGCGGGCTGAGCAAATCATGGGGTTTAGTCGCTTAATAAGAGATCGCGCAGGGAGATCAGGTCAGGTTAGGTCAGATTGGATTAGATTCGGTCCAGGTTGTTTTCAGTAAAGGTTCATTTGGTTGTTTAAAGAAAAGGTACACTGCACAGAGAACCCTAACCTGACCGAACCTAACCTAAGCTAACCTAACCTAACCTAACGACCTAACCGAACCTAACCCAACTTAACCTTTTCAAAGCGCCGAACCTATCCTAACCGACTACCCACCCTCCAGAGAAATAAGGCGCACCCTGTGCCGTATGCTGGAGCCAAAGGGGGGACACAATTGCACGGCTAAGGGTACAGCTTTTTTCTGAAAATGTTTCCCTGTTGCCGTGCAATTGTGTCCCCCCGTATAAATGACTTAACCCGGATTGGCTGTGCGATGTTTCTGTGCGCACTGAAGTGATGGATTGGGAAAAATATGATTGCCAGACGGCCTCAAGGTCGTGGTTCTGACAATTTTTCTTGTTGATTCGGATAGGCACACAGGATTTGCCAAAATTCGTTATTTTGCAGGTTCTGTGCGAGTGGCCCTATTTTTAAACACTAAATCCAAGGTCGGTTGGCCTAAATGTATCCTAAACGTATAAAAGGAGGTCGTCTCCAGGAGGGTTTTCCGAGTCGTGTTGTGATTGGTTGTTGATTTATGACGTAATTGTAGGAAAAGGCAGAAACCAACCAACACAGATTTCTGTGGTTGCTGTTAGGTTTTTGAACAAAATCATTTTCGATTGTGTTAAAAAACGCACTTTTGCGGCATGCACTTGGTTGTTTTGCTTGAAAAAATGAACTATTACGGGAACAAAGGCCACTTGGTGGACAGAGGCTCGAAGATGTGATGGGAACGACAGGTGACTCTGATAACAAAAGTCCGCAACGATTTGCGAACCCATTTCACCCATTTTCAGGTGCGGAGCAATGCACGCCGCTCACAGATGAAAATTCCGATCGGTGGTCCCTGAAAAAAGGACAGCGGACAGGACTGCCGGACAGCCAGAAAGGACCGCCGGACCGACCCGGACGGGTTAGGTTCGGTTAGATTAGGTTAAGATAGACTATCCCAACCTAATCTAACCTAACCTAACCCGTCTGGGTCAGTCCGGTGGTCCTGTCCGGTTTTCAGGGACCACCATTCCGATCTCGCCATAAATGTGAAATAAACAATAGGGTTCTTTTCTTTTGGATGCTTAGGTAGCTCAGTTGGTTAGTGCGCCTGCATTTTTTACATTGATTGATTGGAAGGTCGTGGGTTCAAATCCCGGAGTCGTCAAATTTTTTCAAAACGGAGCTGAAGTAAAATTGAAGTGAAATCTTCTGGCAAGATCATGCACAAGATGCGCGGTTCTCCAAGTCCACTTTGAAAATCTGTGAGTAATGCTGCGACCAGATTGTAACTCTGACATGAAAAAAAATTTCGAGCTGGTTCCAAACGCGATGTTCGACGAAAATAGAAAAGAGAAAAACACATGATGCCCTTTTTGGAAATCGATAAAATAAATACCTACTGGAGCCCCGTATCGTAATCTCATCACAGCAACACCGGCACTTGATGAGATCCACGCTTTGACAAGGAGAATTCTCCACATAGGCCTCGCCTCGACGGTGTGGCTCCCCCGCATGACCACTTTTGGGCACATATTCGCCGCCAAGAAAATTCCGCTCAGTGCGGAAAATCTGTCCATTTTGCGTTGTCATTGCCAGTGACAGAAAAAATTGCCAGGAAATCCAGTTCTGTGAAAAACTAAGGAAACCGAAAATATGGCAGTGCACACTTGCCCACTCCAAAATCAATATGATCGTAAAATTGAAAGCTGACAATCTTTTTTTCGTTTTGGTGCTCCGATGGGTGCATGTTTTCCTGGGCTGAATTGCCTTGAAATTCCCAGCAAAGACAATTTACTGTCATCTTGGCTGAAAAGCAATCCGCGAAAGCCAAACAACATCAACAACAGAGCAGGTCAGGACACTTTCTTAGCTGTGGCAAAGGCAGATGCGGTGGCAACACATCGGAAATGCAAAATATTGGTACCGCTGCAGCTGGAGGATTAAGTCTCCAGCATCCTCCTATGACGTCACATTTTTGGCATCTCAAAGCCTTCGAGATTTCTGTTTTCCCATTGAGACTACCTCCTTTTATACGCATTCACCGATCTTGACTAAATCTTTTTAAGAACGGTTAGAACGATCATAGTTTTTGAAAAACCCAATTTTCTTCCATCAATTTACCTAGGTGTTTCAGCGGAATCATGTGCATCTGCATCATGGGAACTGTATGAAGAAGCTGCGGTCATATTTGATGATCCTGTTGTGATCCTCCAGAAGTTTGATGATCCTCCAGAAGTTTGGTGTTCCTGCTAAATTTCCAGTAAGTATTGACATAAAGACCTGAAAATTTTGCCATCATACCATTTTGCCTTTTTTGCCTTGAAAATGTGCTCTTCCAGCATTGGTCAAAGTTAATTCAGGTGGAAATAATTTCATAGCTTGTCGAAAGTGTTAGGTATGCTGTTTTAATGCATTTTCACGAAAACATAACTTTGGGGACATTGACTGATTCAATGGTCTTCTGTGGCACACAGAAAAGCATGGGAATTTCCCTGCACGTTCTGGGTTGGTTGGGTCAGGTCAGGTTTGGTTACCTATATTGGGTAAAGTTAAGTGTCTGACCAGCATCAAGCATCACCCAATCTTGCCAAACTTCAGCTGCCCATACCCAGTCTCAGCACAATCTAGAAAATGCCCATGATTTAGTATGTGACCTATGACTATGAACACCCTTCGACGACGATCACTTTTTTCCATTTTGTGGTCAGTTTTTTTGTGTCCACCCCACAATGTAAATATGAATAGAAAATCGCCCCAGGGGCTATTTTCAGCATCTTGGAAATGTTACATTTACCCGATGTCTCAAATATCTAAGAAAAAATATTTTTTTTAGTTCAAATACTGATCAATTTGAAAGTTTGCCAGATTTAATGGATAAATTTCTTTCTTGAAAACTTGGGGAAAACAGTGGCCTTGGTTGACAACTAGTGCTTGCACAAGCTTGAAATTTGGTGAAGTTTTACCCATTTTATTCCCTTTTCCTTCATCCAATTGGACTCAGCCGATTTCCCTGGATCGTGGAGTTGTGGATTTCCAACATGGAAGAAATTCCACCAGTACAATTTTTTGTTGTTTCGGCCAGGCCCACAGGATTTGCCAAAATTCGTTATTTTGCTGATTCGGTGCTAGTGGCCCCATTTTTGACACAAATTCAAAATCATTGCTTTTTAAGAACGGTTGCAACGATCACAGTTTTTGAAAAACCCAATTTTCTTCCATCAATTTACCCAGGTGTTTCAGCGGAATCATGTGCATCTGCATCATCAGCACTGTATGAAGAAGCTGCGGTCAGATTTGATGATCCTGTTGTGCATTCTCCCATCGCCGGAACAACCTCCAGAAGTTTGGTGTTCCTGCTAATTTTCCAGTAAGTATTGACATAAAGACCTGAAAATAATTTCATAGCTTGTCGAAGGTGTTAGGTATGCCGTTTTAATGCATTTTCACAAAAACATAACTTGGGGGACATTGACTGATTCAATGGTCTTCTGTGGCACACACAAAAGCATGGGAAATTCCCTGCACGTTCTGGGTTGGTTGGGTCAGGGCAGGTTTGTTTTTTAGGGTTAAGTCCAGGTCAAGTGATCTGACCAGGTTAAATGATCAGTCTGACCATCTGACATCACCCAATCTTGCTTAACTCATGGTTACTGCTGTTTTGAAAAATCGGAATTCCCTCAGTTTTCCAGTTTTCCAGGATTCTCAGTTTTTTCAGGGCGTTTTTCCAGGGTTTTATCCGAGGACAAGACAAAAATGGGAGGGTGCAGACAAAAATTGCAAGACAAGAATGTTCTTCAGGTGTCATCGTTGGAAATTTAAAAAAAATGTAAACTAAAAAAATGCTATGAAATTCTGTTTTCCATTTTTGGCTGGTTTTTCTGGAAATTGTTTTCCAGGGTTTTTTCCAAAAATCCCTGAGTTTTCCAGGTTTTCCAGGGTGCGAAAAAAATTCCGAGTATTCCAGGTTTTCCAGGTTGGTAGCAACCATGCTAACTTCACCTGCCCTTTCCCAATATCAGCACAATCTGGAAAATGGATTGGAAAATACCGTCGGAACTCCATGCCCTGGGTCATTGAACCTTATGCTCCAGTGAAACAGGATCTTTTCTTCATTGCACACCCTGTTCATTTTTAGAATGCTCGTGGTTCCTTCAAATGTGATTTCTTGTTCATCAGAGCAATTGTTTGAAAATCAGGCCATCTTCAAAAAAAATTTGTTGTCATCGGATAAAAACAAATTTGTTGTGAGAATTTCTGTGCAAAGCCAGGAGTGTGTTGAACGTCCCTCATATTCACAGCCCACTTTAAGGCAGATACATCACTCTTATAATTATCATTTTAATTGGCCATTCTATTTTTCCATCATTTCAGTTACGAAGATTCAGGTTTGAAGATTTTGTTCGGTAGAATTCCATCGGTGCAAGCTGAGAGAGGTGGCAGAAGAAAGATCTGGACTTTCCATTGCACTGGAGAATGCCGATCACAGTGATGCTCAAGCATATTGCCGATGATAAACTTTGTGGATGTTGCTGTGTGCTCAGAGGAATTTCTTGGCAGGTATCTTGGTTGCGAATATGTTTATTTGTTATCAGGGTTGGGTAACGCAAAGAATCACTGGATATTGTTATTGGTTGTGGGGGACTGGTCGATTTGTGGCCGAATGCGACCTGAGGGATTTGGTCGGCAACTCTGTGGCAGCATTACAGGGGTCAAAATGTGGTTGGGGTTGCCAGCATGCCGCAGGCATGGATTTGGTTTGCAGTGACTGGCACTGCCAGTAACTGTGCAGATGACGTGTATAGGCACGCGGGATCTGTGAAAGTTTTCGTGTGATTAAAAAAAAATCGTTTCAGGAAATGCATGAAACGATACCAATTGCCAACAGTTTTGGATGAATGAAAATCGAAGACAATTAGGCAAAGGCACCCCCCTCCCTGTGTGGAAGACCAAGATGACGGCAACTGGTGCCACCTCTGCCATTATCAGAGGCCAGGTGCCAAATTCAAATCAGTTTGCTTCAGCTCGTTCCACTTGAAGATATGAGCTAAGAATGCACTCAAGTACGCTTGGAACGAAATCAGATTTCCTTCAACAATGAAAACTCGGTCGAAAACTGCAGACTCGGCACAGAAATCAAAGTTTTGCTGAACGTTTGAATGGAAAAGTGAGAAGCATTCTCAGTTTATATCTTCAAATGGAATGAGGTGTACGCTTTATAGCTGCTAAAGTCCTGCTACCGACCTGTTAACTTTCCATTTCTTATCCAAATCCACATGCTGAATTAGCAGGATGTTACAGAATGTTGGCAGGAGTTTAGCAGCTTCTCAGAGTTAGCAGGAAGTTAGCAGCACCTCCAATCTGACCAATGTAAAAAGTTAGTGCGCCCCGGAACGCCTCTAAAGTCCTTCTGAGCCTTTCGTTCACGCATCGAAATGTTTTCATGTTTTATTTTTCTACATGCTTATTATGTTTGTTTTCTCCATTTTATCACAAGAGGAGCCTTTTTATTTTTCATTTGAACCTTCATGATTTATACTGTGCATGATGTAAATTTTGGATAAAAAAAACCTGCGGATGTAGGTCAAGAACGCATCTTCACGGCTTCAAAAGCACGCACAAAATGTTCCTGCAGGTGCATCAGGGAGAAAATTCTGTTCGATGTTCACGTCAACGTGTCGACAGAATTTTCTTGCCATTTAGACAACGGCAATCAAGCAATAAGCATACAAAATTTTTCATACAACCTGCCAAAATCCACATGTTTAAAACACAACTTGGAACAATTTCAGCTTGGATATCAATTTCAATGGACAATCAGTTTTGAAAATTTTTGGCTCCAGCGGGATTTGAACCCGGTACCTTTGACATGGTAGACGCTTTATCTGACCATGAGAACCACTTGCCACTCTTGAAAAGCGACTTTGATTCATCGCCTAGATGTGTTTTTTTTTTCAGCTTTTCAGGTAGCAGTCCAATTGGAAATTTGAATAACAACTTTTGTCCTGCCATCAACCTGCCGACCGTCTACTTCCAACCTGCTAAAATCGTCATGTGAAGAAGCTGCGAGCTTAACAGCTTCTAAATTTAGCAGTTTGATTTGAATAAGGTCCCAGGGCCCCCAAAAGTCAAATTGAGAATCCATATCCTCTGAATTGACACAATGTGACACCCCCCATGCTTCCACTTTTGCAGACCTCCATCTGGATGACCGATCATTGCAGCAATGACAGGTCATGCAGAAAGGTCTTTCAAGAGTGAATTTTTTGCCCATTCCTGTATCTCTTTCAAGCCTTGTATCTTTTAAATTTCTTTTTTTTTCTTTTTTCTTTCAAGGTGTTGGATTCAACAGATTACTCGGACACACTGACATACTGCATGGACAAGCCAGAGCTTTATCTTGCATGGACCAGCGGCGAGGTGTTATTCTCGCCCACAGCCCTCTCTATACAGCATAAATCCAAATGATTCATGTGGAGGAACAAAGAGCAATTCTTGGAACTGGCAATTCTTGGAATCCAAAAGGTAGATTTTTATCAGATTTTTTCCTGGAAGGTCAGAGCAAAATGTCGGTCTTGTGTGTCGACCATAATCCTTTCTGTTGACCAAGAAAACAATTCCTGGAGCCCAGAGTTACATACAGGGTGATCCAAAAAAGGAAACAAATATTTTTTCGTAGATTTTTTGATTCAGCAAAGTATTTTAGGTTCCAATAAGTCTAAAGTGGTCTAACCGTACCTTTCTGCATTCTCTCACGACACAGCATGTGCATGTTGTTTGTGAAAGAGGCCCAGAAATCAAGGCAATGGAACACCATCTGAGCTCAGATGGTCCGAAGAAAAAGGTGAACGAAATGTGTTTCTTGATTAAAGTTAAATGTGTTTTTTCATTGGTTAATTTGATTCTACAAGGCTTTTTAGGCATTAAAGTTACCTAAACATGTCGAACATCAACCTCTTCGTCCTTCTCACTTACTATGTTGCTTGCACCCATGTTGTCTTTTTTCCAAAATGGACTCTATTCACGATTCTCCATGCCAAACAGACGAACTGATTATCCAAAGAAAAGCTAAACAAAATGCTTTTAGGTTTTGTTTTCGTGGCGGTTTTGGTTATGCTGACCTTTTTTGTGATTTCTTTCGCTGCACGTCATGCTGTTCAAGCACCTGTGAAAGAAAACTCATTTTGAGCCTTCGAAACTGCAACAGTTTGGCATTTTTAAACGTCCACCAAAACCATAAAAGCACCGAAAAACATTTCGTTTCCATTCTCTTTGGATGTTCAGTTCTGCTGTTTGGGTTGGAGTGTCCAGTCCATTTTGGGAAAAGCATCATGCACCATTACTCAACAGGATTAAGAGGACGATGTTCGACATGTCGAGGCAACTTTCATGCATAAAACATCTTGCAGAATTAAATTTGGGTTAAGTCATTTATACGGGGAGACACAATTGCACGGCAACAGGGAAACATTTTCAGAAAAAAGCTGTACCCTTAGCCGTGCAATTGTGTCGCCCCTTTGGCACCAGCATACGGCACAGTGTGTGCCTTATTTCTTTGGAGGGTGTGCAGTCGGTTGGGATAGGTATAAGGTAAGGCGCTTTGGATAGGTACAGTTAAGTTGGTTTAGGTTCGGTTAGGTCGTTAGGTTAGGTTCGGTTAGGTTAGGTCAGGTAAGGGTTCTCTGTGCAGTGTACCTTTACTTAAAACAACCAAATGAATCTTTACTTAAAACAACCTGGACCTAATCTAATCCAATCTGACCTGACCTGATCTCCCTGCGCGACTTTAAAGCGACTAAACCCATGATTTGCTCAGCCCGCAATTACAGATACAGAATAAGAAAAAATAATGCAGGCAGACACACAGAGTACAATTGCACGACAGAGAAAAAGCACACCCTGTACCGTCTGCAGGAGCCTAAGGGGGGGGGACTATTGCACGGCTAAGAGTACAGCTTTTTACTAAAAATGTTTCCCTGTTGCCGTGCAATTGTGTCCCCCTCTTATAAACGACATAACCCTCAAATTTTAATTAGTCACCAATAAACACATTTCATTAACGTTTTTCTTTGGACCTTGTGATCTCAGTTGGTGCTCAATATTGTCTTGTTTTCTGGGCCTCTTTCAGAAACAGCATGCACATGCTGTGACCTGTAGGAGGCAGAGGGTGCCGTTAGATCACTTCAGACTCATTGGAACCCTAAAATACCTTTGCAGAATCAAAAAATCCACGACAAATATTTCGGTTTCCTTTTTTTGGATTACACTGTACCTGCACTGACAACGCTTACATTGGTTGAGATCAGACATGAATAACTGAGGAAAATAAACATCTCTTGTGTCTGGTAAAGCAGTTTGATGCGATGACTGGAGGTACCTATTGATATTGATGTGAGAAGTGGTGTTTTCAGGCATTTTGATAATTTTCTGGAACTTTCCTGCTTGCCTCGCTTTGGCATTGGAACCTCCTGAGCAAAAAATTGTCACATGACTCTTTCGTCCTCTGTCCACCGGTGATATTTGCTGAGCGGAAAACAACACGAGACAGACACCAAAAAGCCACATGTTTGGGGAGCAATAGTGTAATGAAATTTTACAGTGTGGTATCGCATGTGTGTTGTCATCAGTGCTGTACAGCACCCTGTAAAATGAGCAAAAAATAAGTTGCTACCTCTTTTGCTCTTGAGGTGACAGTGTCATAAAGCTCTGTAAAATGTTAATGTCATTTCCAGTTCTTTTTTAAGACAACTCATCAACCAGCCAGAGCTCTCAAATTGAACTTTCAGGATAAAATCTGATAGAAAAAACTTTAAGGATTTGAATTTTACAGCTTGCAGAAAGAAAACTTGCAAGCTGTTTCGTGCAGTGTTGGGTGGATAGTTTTCATGTGAATAGAATTCACAATGAGCACAACGTTCCTGTAATCTTCTTTGTTCAACCTGCACTTACAATCTGCTATTCTGTAATTTGTAAATCAATAAAAACTCAAGTGCTTATCTCCACTCGCTTGCGACTTTCAATTTTAATTGAAAACATTGATGCCAAAAAATTGATTCTGAAGTGAGTTCCCTTTTTGGCATGGTTTGTTATTCTTCCTAAAAACCAAGCAATTTGCCAACCAATAAAGAGCATGTAAGAGAAGCTGTTCAGAGATGCAAGAGAACTATTCATCTCTTTTAATGGAACAGTTTGCAGGATCATTCAAAAGTCTGGGTTCTCAAGGGTCTACGTAGGGCATGCTGAGCTCAAGTGACCACAGTTAAGTCCAAAGGACCGGCCGCATTTGATATCCCTGTCGCAAAACATTGAAAATCGTTCCCTTGCTTTGGAATGCATTCACAGGCAGGCTCCTCAACAAGGACCAAACCAAGACAATTGATGCATTTATCATTGCTTGGAGTTAACTTGGCTTTTCAACCGAACCTTTCTCAGCAAAGGTGCAACTCTCTTTATCATTGATGGCATCGTTCAAAGTTGCTTATATTTTCAGACAAATGTGGCTCTCTTTTTGCAATGTCCACTTGATGTACAAAAATCTGATCTTTATTTCAAACTCTAATGCACATTGCAGCAAAACTCCAAAAACCAAAATGCCACGTTTCCAAAGTGTTCCAATTTCCAAAGTGTGAATGACAAGTGGGGACTTTGTGGGATTTTGCTTTTGTTTTTCACATGATGGTGACATTCTGAACAAAAATGTGGAGAGCCTTTTGTTGTTCAGTGACTTTTGAGGTCAATCGCCAGAAAAACTGGATTCTACAGCTCATTCCACTTGGAAGATATAAGCTGAGAATGCTTCACACTCTTCCATTTAAATACACAGAAAAACTTTAATTTCTATGCCGAGAATGAAGTTTTCGACCAAGTTTTCATTGTTGAAAGAATTCTGAATTCACTCTGAGCACACTTGGGAGCATTCTTAGCTCATATCTTCAGGTAGAATGAGGAGTACACTGCAAATCTATTTGGCGACACCAAAAATTGAATGTATAACAAATTGCAAATAAAGAAACCCTAAAGAATGAAATGCAGGGTCCCATGTTTTTTCCCGATGAGGTCCCACAGTCATCAGACGACAAAAAAGTCGCTCTGCATAAGGATTGATGTTATCCTTTTCATGTTTGGGCCTCAGTGGTCAATTTTGCTGAGGAATGCCAATTTTGATTGTGGTGCTCCTGGGGTCCCAGCTGACCAAAAACATTCCTACCATGAGAACCTGTCAAACTTTTCGGGGTGGGGTAAAATTTCACTGGGCGTGAGCCCCTCGTTGTGGGTGGGGTTGGAAAAATCCATTTTCAAAGACACAATCTTTCGGTTCACAGTTTACAGCTAGCTCACTTGTTGCTCACAGGTTTTCAGTGAGCCACACACGTCGCAGTGCGCTAAAGCTGGGACAAAAAATTCACCTGGCTCACTTGGTGCACTGCACTATTCTGCTCACCTGGCTCGCCTGAATTTGGCTCCTTTATACACTGTATACACATGAACCATGTGTACTAAAGCTGGGACAGAAAGTGCACCGTTTTATGTGTAGAACGGGCGAGCCAAACTTTTGCAGTGTATACTCTGTGTAATGAAGGCAGTTGGGAACCTCCATCGGATGCAAGGAATCCAGTGCTGCAATTGCAAATTGCAAGGATGGTGTGCAGAAACTTATCACAATATCGCAAAGCATTTACAATGGTGTCCCAGCGCACAGGATTCTTGCTTTTTTTTCCAACCTTATTGCATCCCCACGCTTTGCCCATTTGATAGAGCCGTCATTACTGGATCAGAACAAAGATTATCAGATTTATTCTTGAAAGGGGTGTTTGAAACAGTGTTTTTCAACTGGTCATTGTGAGACAGTTTCTGAAAAAGACTTGCAACTTTCAGCACGATCTTGACCTTCTAGGGAGGTTGTTTACTCGTGAGTGTGTGTTTATTGGGGTTGTGAAGATTGACTGTCAACAACATCATGGAAGTGTAACACTTCATCGCAAGCATTTGCTTTCCTTTAGTGCAAAATAATTTTCTAGATTTTGGAATAAAATTTGCTTGGTGTGCCTACGTTTTTTGTTGGTATTCCTTCCATATTGTTTCTTTTGTGCTCACTTGTATGACGGAATCACACTGCCTTCCTTCTTGTGACCTGTTAATTTGTGTTCACAGGGGTGTCAGCTGTCAGGTTCTGGTATTTTCAATCAAATTTTACTGCAGACTGAAAACTGATGGTTCGTCGTTCAGCATCATTCCACTCTGCATCACCCACAGCAAAATGTTGGAATTGAACACAAACCAACAATGATGTGGCTGGTCAATGAACGAATTGCTGGCCCTTTGCGACAATATTGACAAACTTTTCTTGAGCGAATTCCAAATCAATTCGTCATCCAATCATGAAAGCTCATTGATCACACGATGGTTTTTTCAGTGATTTCGTGGGTGTGTGATGTCGCACTGTGGCACCTTCACAACACCCAACCACTCCCCACATTTGGTTAATTCCTTCACAAACGCTGCTCCAAGCTGTTCAAACTGGACCAGATGGCCAGATTCATTTCTATAGGGCTCTCGAAGCTGATATTTGAAGGCAAAAAGTTGGGTGAGAGTGGTCCGTAATGAACACTGCACCGAGATTTTGGGCAAACGGATGTCCCTGCAGAAGGCCCATATTGGGCGACATGGGCCCCATGTGGGTGAATACATGGGCTTTCTGATGTGGGCTTTCCCACGGGGGGCCCACTTGGGCTTCACCATATGGGCCCATGTTGGGCCCACATGGTACCCATGTTGGGCCCACATGAACCCCATGTGGGAAAACCATCCAATATGGGCTTGGGATGGGCTTCCCACGTGGGGCCCACATGGGGCTTCCCATATGGGGCCATGTGGTAAGAAATGTCAACACTTTCATATGGGGCCCATGTGGGGTGCCCACGTGGGGCCCATCTAAAGTCCCAGTTAAGCCCCATGTGGGCCCCATATGAGTGTGCCGCTTGGGTTATTATGATTTTTTTATTATGAGTTCTCAAGAGGAACTTTGACAAAAATGCTCAGCAGAAAATGTGCTCCGACCCCTCATTTCTACGTTATCGCAGCCCAAAAACAGGCGTAAAAATTCTGTTTGATATTTTATTATGATTTTTTTTATTATGAGTTCTCAAGAGGAACTTTGACAAAAATGTTCAGCACAAAATGGTCTCCGATCCCTCATTTCTGCGCTATTGCGGCCCAAAAACAGGTGTAAAAAATTCGGTTTAATATTTTATTATGATTTGATTTATGATGATATCTGCTTATCGTGATTTGGGGTTGTATTGAATCTGGAAGGTTACGCGCCAAGCCCGCACAATATTGCTATTTTTTACTCTGACACAATATCGCAAGAACGTAGGCAAATGCATTAGGACATTTCGATGATGTTTACGCAAAGAGCTTGTATCAAAATACATTTCATTCAACGGCAATAACTCAAGAACAATTCAGCTATAGAAGATGTGATCATTCTGCTAATGGTTGATTCCAAATTCGGTTTGCGTTTAAAAACTTTCCGACGTGATTTCTATGAGACGATAAAAAATTATAGCAGAAATCAGTA
>JASGXE010011709.1:0-13818 GCA_030068105.1 Sinentomon sp. SZTP_YWyxl
TCAATGGAATCGCGTGTTTATGAAGCACTGTATTTTTAAAATAAATAAAAAAATAAAAAAATATAAAATAAATATAAAAAATACAAATATATAAACATACGAATACACATACAATAAAAAAACAAACATATAAATAATATTAGAAGAATATATAAAACATAATACATTTTCATGAATTGTATCCGTGTTATTTTTATCTGATAAAACAAAATCAATTAAGACTTGGTCAGAAACATTTTACAAGAAATCCCCACAGATAACACGAGGAACTGAAAACAACATTCATACGAACCAGAGCATTATGCTGATCAAAAAACTTCATAAACGCGTCAGAAGCAGGCGGAGTTGGAGTGGATTTCTGCAGTTAATTTCAAAAAGAGCTCATCACAAATAATAAATTAGTCCTTTCGCACGGATTTGTTGAAGATCCGTCTTTGAAACCACAGTGGCAATTTTTACCTCTCAGAATATTTCGGTGATATCATTTTATCGAAATTACGAGTTGGCGGTGTCATATTTTGATCGTCATTTCTGATGACTCTTGAACAACTTTTAATACGCTTTTCCTTTTGAACCATTTTCACATATTCTACATCCTGCCTAATTTATCCGGATATCAGGGATCACTGTCAAAGTCGTCTTTTGTTAAATGACAAAAATAATACTTGAAAGAATTTTCAAGGGACACCACGCAAAAAGCCTCCAACATTTGGGCATAATTTTGACCTTGATTTCCTTCTGTGATTTTGGGCGAAAACGTTTGATGGCCTCGTGTCTGCACTGTAGCGATTGTCCGCGATGGCCACATCCTAGCTAAATCGAGCGTGATGTTGGGCGCCGAAACTGCTGAAATTTCTGACGATTCTTCATTATACCCAAATTTAAATTAAGCAGTGCAAATCACTGCAACGCATTGACAGTATTGATGCCGTAATAGATATCAAAAGAGTCAGTAACTTCTAACATCCTGAAGTCTGCATGGCTTTCCAGAATGAATAGAAAGGCGGCTTCTTCTGTGTTCGTAGAACATGTTTGCACACGCGGGGTTTAAACATGAACACCTCACTGGAAGTTTAAAAATTCAGACTGAAGCGAACAGGGTTCACATTGTCAGCTTGGTGTTGTAAAGATGTTAAAGCCGGAAAAAGAATGCAACCCTGGCAACAAAACGTTTGTGTATGCCGGAGAAAAATAACACGCTGTCAATAAAAATGATAAACTTTTTTTTTATTTTTCACCTCTGGCATGATAGACGAATCATTTTATCTTTAAGACCTTAGAAAGAAAAGGGAATGTTGTTTTCTTGGCAGCGGTGTTATTTTTCGCCAGAATTGTCAGATAGGCATTTGGTGCGAGAAGTTGTATTCTTTTTTCTTTCTATTGTTTCCATTCTTTAGTTTCTATTCTATGTTTAAATGAAGAAAGCACTACTCATTGGATTAATTTCAAAGGCCTGGCTAATACAGAGGTCATTCAATTTCAACAGAGCTTAATGCATTTTTACGCCTCGAACGAATGTCATGATGTTTTGCGGCGTATGTTACCATTGATAACAAATGGCACCTGAGCTTGTTATGAACTCCTACTCTGTGATCGTTGTACTCGTGGTATCACTGAAAGGGTATTGGTATGAATCTTAGATTAAATTCGAATGTCATGATGTTATTATTTTTTCTTTTTGTCACAAAAAGTTTATCCTGGCAACGGTCAATCAATTGGCGCAGCCAGTTAAAAAAAAAAAGCAGCAAAAGCTTTGTCAGGTGATTACAAAATCAATAAGAAGAAGAGGAAAACAGGGAATGTGCAAAACATAGGAAACTAATAAGTAATTCAAACAAACCAGGGAAAGGAACCTATTCAAACACGAACCAGTCATGCAACAAAGGGGAATGAGCAAAAGAAACATTTAGACTCTAATGACTGGTTCGGGAAACGACAGCTAGGGAGGTTCTAATTGAAGCCGTGTCACGTGGAAGAGCGTTCCAAACGGCAATTGTTTTTGGAAAAAAGGTATCAGCAAGGACGGTCTTTCTTATGACAGAAGTTGTGAAACAGAGACCATGGTCTGTTCGACGTTGGACAGGTTTCAGAAAATAATCTGGAGGAATCGCTGCCTCAATTTCACCAATGACAAATTTCCTGAATAGGTCGAGGCTGTGTACACGGCGTCGAGATTCAAGGGTGCACAGGTTCAAATCACTCAACATGGTAGTTACACTGGATAATCTACCATAGTCCCCCAGTATAACTCTAGCTGCGCGTCTCTGGACATTTTCAATTTCCTGAATGTCAATCCTCTTGGATGGGCTCCACACAGCACACGCATACTCAAGTATGGGTAACACCATTGTGATATAGGCAAGTTTCTTTTGGGCAACTGGTGCAAATTTCAGGCTTCTATTGATGTAAGAGAGCGCCTTTGAGGCTTTCTTTGTGACAAAGTGGATGTGGGCTTTCCATGATAAGTCGCGGCTTATGTACACACCAAGGTACTTAAATATTGGGACAATTTCTAAGGCCATCCCGTCCACACAGTATGATTGCAAATGAAATGAAGCAGGCTTGCCAAAGTACATTACTTTGGTTTTAGTGGTATTTATTTTCATGTCGTTTCTCGAACACCAGTCAGAAACATTTTCCAAGTCGGTTGCCAACGCCCTGTGGTCAGTTTCAGATTCAATGGTTCTATAAATAACAATGTCGTCCGCAAAAAGGCGAATTGATGAGTTCACATTGTCTGCGATGTCATTGATGTATATGAGAAAGAGTGAGGGGCCTAGGACACTGCCCTGGGGCACTCCGGAAGTAACATGTACAGTGTGTGAAGTGGCACCCTCTACAGATGGGCGAGTCAGAAGCAGAGGCAGCCAAGTCAAATTTCTTGATGTTGGGAAAACGCAAAAAACCAAAGCAAAAGTCTTCAAAAGGGAATTCAGAGGGCAAGGCAGCCAAGTGGCTGGCCGCGTTGTCTTCTGACGAAGATAGAAGTGAACCCAGAGTACAACGCAGCTACCTTGGTTGGCTGCGTTGTCCTCTGAAGAACCTTCAAAATGTGTCCGAGCACAAGTCGACAGGCTGTCATGCTGTTGGAGACACACATGCAGTTTATAAATTATTCGAATAATTGAGCTTTTAAAAATTTTACTGCTTTTATGGGTTAATTTAGTTTATTGTATTCCTGCTGTGGTCTGTTTTGATTGCCGGCGGCACAAAGCCATGTCCATGTGGTTGACAATGGGTGTTTTTCATGTCCTCATGTGAGCACCCCACATTGGTCCTTCTCTTTTTCGAGGTCACCCGAAGAAAGGAAAAGAAGGCAATGCCAATGTTGTGGTCCCGACCAAAAAACGCGATAAAAAAGAAATCCCGAGAAAAGAATTACCCTGCCAGATACGACTACCTGAACGAATGTGCTGCGAATGCTGCGTTCCATCTGCGGAGGGGAGGACGATTCGAAGAGAGACACTGCGTTTGTGCAGTACACGTCAACCGACTGCAGTGAGACAGAATAGCGAATTTGAAATTGTGGATTTTTCGTAATGTCTCGAAGTCTCCATCCGATTTTAACTCAACATTGGATTCTGTCAGAATGAAACGGGTCTCCTGCAGGGACGTCATTTAGGGGGGCAGGGGGCGACGGCCCCCCTGATTGGAAATGCCCTACCCAGCGGATCGCTTGCCCCACCCTGGCACATGCCTTTTGCTAGCCCTGATGGGTAATTTAGCCTCAATTTCACGAATATTGCATCCAAAATGAACTCCAAATTTCAAAATTTCTCAAGCTTCTGGGGGGCGTCGCCCCCCAGAATCTTCAGAAGGTCAGTCAAAACTTTGTTGAAGTTCAGCTGGTTTAGAAACAAAAGCGAAAATCGAAGATTGCGGTCGCTGCGAAGAGACAAATGCACTGATAGGAAATTGCATCTCAGCTGACCATTGCCTGCATGCATTATGTGATCTAAACGCCTCAAATGCTGAAAATATACCCTCAAGAACACCAATTTTGCACCCAAAATGAATCCCAAATTTAAAAGTTTCTCCAGTTTCTGGGATGCTCCGCCCCCCCAGACCCCCCGCCATGGGCTCTGCCCCGTGGAACCCCGCTGGGGGTCTGCCCCAGACCTCGAATACTGGGGGGCTCCGCCCCCCAGACCCCCCTCTGGGTTGCTGCCAAAATCTTTCCGTGTAATGCCCCCCTGCGAAAACCTGAAATGACGGCCCTGGTCTCCTGATGCAAAAGAAATGGCGTCAAACATGTGCATGTAGCCTAATCACCTTGGAAAAAGAACTGCAATTCAAAAATAGCCGAAAATTCTTCCTGCGCTGTTGGTGGGGTTTGACCAATGCTCTCGCAATCTTCATTTTCGGCCATAGCAAAACGTGCTATAGCTTTTGGAATCAAACATTTTAATGTTCCACCAGCGGTTCCAAAACAATTGGATGAAGCGCAAATTAAAGCGGAAATCCGAAGAAAAATTGAGAAATAATCGCTGATTTTGCTGACAATAAGCCTATTTTCTGGCATGAATGGTCTCGCGCTTCCATATCCCATACTGCCATAACAACCGCCACAGCACAAACGTCTGACAGTGAACGACCCACCATCACAACCGCCGCAACCAAGCTGCTCAGAAGCCACAACCACAACAATTCGCTTGATCCCTTGATGCTTCCTTTGTTTTTACTCAAAAACCAAAAAAAAAAAAAATTAAAAAAAAACGTTTCAAAAAATTTTACTTTTTTTTCAATTTTTTTCAAAAAAATTGAATTTTTTTTTTCTCAAAAAAAATTGTTTCAATTTTTCGAGAATGCAAAACGAATCCTCCCAGAATATCGCGTGAATGCTGAGGCACTTGTCACCCGGCCTGGACAAGCTCCACATCACACTTCATCACAAACATCATTGCATCAGAACCAGTGGAATTCGCTTCCTTGAAGCCAAAGACATCTTATAAAAATTGCTTCCTGAAAACCACTCTCAGAACACTTCATAACTAGTTTTCTCCCTAAAAGACACCTGTTTAATGCAGCTCAGATTCTGGTGATAGTTCTTGTTTACGATGGCGTTGTTGATATGGTTCGGAAGCATTGTTCTGCCAACAGCAACAATCCAATATCACACATTCACACACACAATTAAACTCAAATGTGTAATGGCAACGTGATACAATGAAATCAGGTACCACGTGATAGGTTTTAGCCAGCCAAGCGTACCCGTCGCCGCCCGTTGCTGGCAATCATTGCACCCTTGCACGTGCTAAAATAGATTTTCTTGGCAGCTATAGGCCTATATATAAATGGTGATAAAACTTGAGTTGGTCAGGAGCATCCACAGCAAAACAAAAATTGCAAAAAAGCACAACAGATGATGAAAATGGGGGAACGGCTTACCGGTTAGGCCAATTGGTAAGATAACTTTTTTCTCATTATGTGAAGTATTGAGACCGTCTGTCTGGACAGCACAGTTCTGCCAAACTGTTCTGTCATGGTGCAGGACCCCAAATTCCTTCTCCATGCACACACGAACGTTGAGTTTCTTCTAGGCGAAAAACGTCAATTTTTGAGGATAAAAACAGCACCTTTTTGAGAAGCGTCCAAAAAATCATTTTTTGCCGTTTTGGCCGCAAGGGGGGCGGTCTCTTTTGTCAACAGCGAGACAACATAAGAGGCCGGCTGTTTTGAGATGTGCGGATATGACGTATTATTTCTACGTATACATTGACTTCGCGTCAACTTTGCGCTTCAATTTTGCTGACAGGAAAAGTGAACCGAAGAAGCCGGTTCGCAAATGGACAGGAAAACGGAAAATGTTTCATAATCGCATATGACCAGAAGCTTTGACCAGAAGCTATGACCAGAAGCGCAGAAGCAGTTCTTCCGATCTTCTCTGGGATGGGTGAAGATGAGATCTCCGCCACCTCAGCGGAAAATGGCATTGTCTGTCGACCATCATTGCCATCATGCATTTTTTGGAAATGAGAAGGAAACTCCAATTTTGTCGGCTTGGATTCTGGAGAGAGCAAAACAAGAGCAGGTCTGCGAAAAGAGCATTCAACGCTCGGCAGCTGATGCGACAGAAGTGAAAGAGAGATAACCATAGGTGGTGAGAATGTGTGAGTGGGGCAGGCGCAGGCATCCACAAAGATATAAAATAAACTCCTGAGTTGTAAATTTTATTTCATCAGCATCAAAATGTGTCAAAAAAGGCATCATGACATCGGATAAAGGGATGCCGACAAACGTCTGCAACGGGGGTGGATCTCCCGCTGAGGGCCTTCCTTAATTGGCGTGATTCGATCCTCCACTTGCATTTGCCCAAGCAACACTTGAACCAAGCAGGTACCTGAGTACCTTCCACTTTGATGTCCCCTTTTCCCTTGAAATGGAGTTGGCTGCATCTGCAATTTCCCGAAAAGAGCTTATGCGTTTTTGGTCAATCCATCCAAGTCCGTGATATTCAGTTGGCTGCATCTGCAATTTCCCGAACAGAGTTTATCCGTTCTGGTCAATCCATCCAAGTCCCTTATTTGTTGGCTGCATTTACCTCTGACAAGGGAATTTTGCAGAAATTCCTCATTTCAGACCATTTTTCAGCAATTTTGCTGATTTTTGCAAAATTTAGAAGGAAAAAAAATTTATGCAGCTTAAAAAGACCTTTCCAAAAATACCAAATACTCAATATCGCAAAAAATGACTTGGCTGCCTCTGCATCTGACTTGCCCAGATACTTGCTGTAGTCGACCGTTTAAAAAGCATTCAATAATTCTGACGAAAAAAATGGGGAAATTGTAGATTTGTAGTTTCTCAATAAGTTTGATGTGGGATACGCGGTCAAAAGCCTTTTCGAAATCCAAAAAAATTGCATGGACAAATGCTCTTTTCTCCAGTGAACGAGCAATGTCGTCGACAAAAAGGACCAGCTGTGCTTCACATGATTTGTTGCCCAAAATCCCAAATTGGTTGCGATGGAAAAAATTCAGCGATTGGAGTTTTGCAAGAATATAATTACTAATTATCCGCTCAAACAATTTCGAGGTGATACACGTAAGGGAAATAGGGCGATATCCTTCAGGCTTATCTAATGGAGCTCCTTTCTTAGGGATGGGTATAACATTTGCATGCATCCAATCTTTGGAAATCTGTCCCTCACTGATAATCTTGTTAAATAAGGCGGCAAACGCAGGTGCTATGGAAGGTGCGAGTTTCTTTAAAAGTTTCCCGGGAATTCCATCCGGACCAGTGGATTTTTTCGGTTTAATGCGCAGCAGAAGTTTTAGAACACCACCTACAGTAATAAACAAGTTACAATCATCCAAGGACATCAATGTAGAATCTCGGCGAATCAATGTTTTGCGGCGTATGTTACCATTGATAACAAATGGCACCTGAGCTTGTTATGAACTCCCACTCTGTGATCGTTGTACTCGTGATAACACTGAAAAGGTATTGGTGTGAATCTAAGAATAAATCCGATCGTAGCCTCAGAATTCAGCATTAACAGTTATGTTAGCACGAGTAGGAGGTAATAGAGGTATTTCACTATCAATTGCCCAATAAGCCCCTCACAAATTTGGTAAACATGTTCCGGGTTTCAATTTTACATGATTTTGAACTTTTCCGCGTTTTGGCACCACGCTATATTTTGGTTTACCATCGCTTGACTGTCAATGTATGTGCCTAGGATTTTGACAGCAAGGCTTTCAATTCACAGTGCTTGTTTCCAAGGGTTTAACCGGTTAAACCCTTGTTTCCAAGGGTTTAACCACCAAGAGTTGCGTCAAAACACTTTCTTGAATAAATTTCCATTACATTGCTAATGGCTATATTTCCGTGTTGAAAAGAACGTCAAAAGAACGTCAAACAATAAAATGAAGTTGACAAAAGCAAGAACACGAGAAGAGGTCTGGGCTGCAACCAAATTTTTGGCGACAAAAGAACACACATTGTATCACTATGGCAAGCTTGCAAAGAGGGAGGCCGAGGAGGGAAGGGCATTCCACTCGCGGACTGTACTGGGGAAAAACTGTTAAAGTGCTTATTAAATTTCAAAATGCATGGGGTCAATGAAGTGACTATTGTCAGTGCGGCGACGAATAATCCTTTGGGAGAAATCGGAGCGAGGTGCAAACGTACCCTTAATTATTGAGCGGAGAAACTTGAGGGGTCTGTTGGAACGTCTTTGGGAGAGATTTTCAAGACCTCAGCGCAAAATCATTTCGGTATCGGTATCAGATTTACGCTGTTCGACAGGTTTTCATGCCATAAAGGAGACTGACGACGTCCGCCTCAATCAGCACAAACGAATCTTACAGCAATTCGCTTTGAGAGACTGACGACGCCCGCCTCAATCAGCACAAATGAATCTTACTGCAATTGTCTGCAGCCTTTCAAGCATGCAGATATGAGAGGATAAAAACGGGTCCCAAACCTCACATGCGTATTCCTAAATTGGTAATACAAGGCTGGAATATGTTTTAAGCTTAGCCGTTGTCTGAGCAGGTGTGATGTTTCGTATTAACATACCAAGAACTTTTTTTGCTTTGGACAACACATAATTGATATGCGGGCATCCCAAGAAAGATCATCTGCGAGATAGACGCCCATAGATATTTGAATCCAGATACTTTGGCTGCAGTCTGACCACCAATGGAATAGGAGGACGTACCAGCTGAGTTTGTCTTTGGAATAGCATCCAGTTGCATTTTGCAGTGTTAGAATAACCAACCCCCAGGTATTTGCCCTGAAGTGCATCAAGGTTGGACTGCAGCACGGAAACCTGAGGATGGCCGTAAATGACCAAGTCATCAGCAAACAACCTATGGATTCACAAGTTAGCACCATGGGGAGATCATTTATATACGTTATAAATAATAGAGGACCCAATACACTTCCCTGCGGTACTCCACACGTGACAGGCCGTTTGGTTAAAAATTCCTACTCTATACTGAAACTCGGAAAAGGCGCCCAGACAGAAAGCGCTGCACCAGGGCAATCATTGGGGCAGAAAATAACAGCAACGAGAGCTTATGTTATTGTAAGTTGTGGGGAATTAAGTCAAAGGCTTTTTTAAAATCAATGAATATTTCATGCAGGCTTCCTTTTGATTCAAGGGTTCTAACTATTTCAAACGTAAACTCAATTAACTGGGTAACGCAAGAAAACCCCTTCCTAAACCCCTGCTGGGTCGGGTGCAACATATTGTTGGCCACTAAATGGTAAGACAGGTGCGAAAAAAGGATCTTCTCAAACATTTTACTGCTGGTAGACAGAATTTTTTGGAAGAAAATTTTCTCTCTTCTCTCTTCTCTCTTATTTCTGTCTCTTCTTTCTTTCTTTCCTTCCTTTCCTTTTTCCCATGCACTTCGATTTCTTCACTTGGAATGGAGAAGTTGAAAATTTGTATGATTGGAAAACGAATGCATAGGAAAAAGGAAAGAAAGAAAATAAAAGAAAAGAAAAGAAAAGAAATGAAATGGAAGGATGGAAATTTGGACATCCCTTATTCTTGTTTCCGGAGATGCGGTGGATGCGGTGGATGCGGTGTAAAGATGCGGTGGATGCGGTGAGATGCGGTGGTAGACAATGGAAGTGTTACCCAAAAAGCAACCGGTGCGTCCAACGATTACTTTGTTTTCGAATAAGTTTAATCAAATATCGAGGGGTTTTGTTTACTTACGTAATAGTCATCCACCTCTTCCGCCCAACTGCCTGTATTCTGATGCAATAAAGGAACCAAAATAAAAAAAAATACGCCATGTACAAATGTGTGCAGGAATTTACATTGGCTTTGTGACCTTTGACATATTGTAAAATGTAAGATCTACACGTGTCATGTTGGCCGGTCAATACCTCGAATTGCGTTCAAATTTGGTGGATCGTTTGTGCTGCATTTATGCAAATTTGAGCAGCCCACCTGACAATTTGTGCGACCTCCAAAGGGAACTTTGAGTGAGAATAAAAATCTAGCTGACCTGATATCAATGTGGCGGGTCAGGCTCCCCACGTTTCATGCTCTGAAATTGGCTTTTTGCTGTTCGCATGTGCATCGTTTGTGCAGATTTGAGCAGCAAACTCCGTCAACGTCAACCTCGGACCAATCGAACGGGACTTGTAGCCAAAGTCAAAATTGCCAGCGGAGGGCAAAGCTGCTGTCAAGTCGGCGGTCACTTTTCACATTTTTTGGCTGAAGCTGGCCTTTACAAGGTCGTTTGAGCAGGTAGGACAGGTTTTTTGCATGATAATGTTTTATCTTCTGTCCAAAACAAACAGATTGTCACTTATCATATCATAATTATTGCAACACACTTTTCACATTTTTTGGCTGAAGCTGGCCTTTACAAGGTCGTTTGAGCAGGTTGGACAGATTTTTTGCATGATAATGTTTTATCTTCTGTCCAAAACAAACAGATTGTCACTTATCATATCATAATTATTGCAATCACACTTTTACACATTTTTTTGGCTGAAGCTGGCCTTTACAAGGTCGTTTGAGCAGGTTGGACAGATTTTTTGCATGATAATGTTTATCTTCTGTCCAAAACAAACAGATTGTCACTTATCATATCATAATTATTGCAATTCAACAAAACATGAGTTGGCAGATAAATACCAAGCGATGTATTGTTGAAAGTACATAGGTTATACGACGTGAAGCATGATCATAAAGTAATTCAACAATGCAGTCATACATGGGTTACACATTGTCAGTGATGTGTAAAAAACTGAAAATTCCAACAATGTGCGAAGGAGAACATTGTAGCATTTGCGATTGTAGGTACGTATATTGTTGTACTTATATTGTTGCAACTGTAATTCTTTTTGACCAGGCGATCTGACAGAGATCAACGCAAAAAATCATTGCATATATTCTGAGGCAGCTTATCTGGCCCTTGCGAAACGTCATGGGAACTGGTGCCTCAAAATGCTGGGTTATGCGCTTTGGAGAATGTTTTACTTCGTTGCAACCCCCACAATTCTCACTGCCTTATAGAAACTTGTGATAAGCATGACAAGGGAACTTCTCGTCGAACCTCTTTACTCCCTTACGAAGCCTATGTTTTACGTAAATACAGTTCTTGTGCGTGTTTATTTGTTTTTCGTTTCTAGCCTTAAATTATGTGAAACAGGGAAGAACACCATCACTAATTATTGAGTTTGCATACAGCGAATCAGTTCAATATGCAGAAAATTGTCGAATAATCCCACGAATTCTCACCTCCTGACTCGTGTCATTTGTAATAGAAGCACCTCATTCACTCGCAATACCTTTCCCTTTCAAATCTTCTCCTTCCTTCCGCGCATACCGTTTCTTTCCCTCCTTTTTGTGCCTTTCCAATCCCCTTCAACCATTCTTCCATGCCACCTCCTCCATCTCGTCTTTTTCGTTCCACTCTTCGCTCCCTTTCTCCTCACCATCTCTATTCAAATCCTCAGCTTACCTCTCATTCTGATCCTGATCTATCTCCTCATCCATTTCATCACGCTACTAGTTCGTATACTCATCCTCCTCCTGCTTCTCACCCACCTCCATCTACTCCCATTCATATTTTAAACATCCCTCCCCTTCCCTCAGTGCCTCATTGCATCGTAGATGGAAGCACAGCAATCAAATTCGGTGTAGTGAATTGCCGATCCATTGTTGCCTTAAAGAAACGTGCTGAACTACGTAGCTTTTGTCAGCAGCAAAATTTGAGTGTTATTTTTTTGACAGAAACGTGGTTTAATGAGGGTATTTTAAGCTCAGAAATTCTTTCTGACAACTACATCACTTATCGCAAGGACCGGCTGGGGAAGCGAGGTGGCGGCGTCTTAATTGGGGTTCGCAATGACATTGCTTGCAGCCCCGCCGAATCTGGCATAAGGGTGGATAGTGAAGCCGAGATAGTTTGGTGCTCCGTAAAATTTCCAAACAAGTTGAGTCTTCTTTTGTCGTGTGTTTACATTCCTCCAAACATTAGTGACACCAGCGCAGTTTTCCCAGAACTTCATAGCTCCATCAGTCACAATGCAAGGTTACACTCCAAAGTTGTTATTTGTGGTGATTTTAATTGTTCGGGTCTGTTTAAGTCGGATTCCGGAACTGATCATCTTTCTCCTAATGATAAATTTGTACGAGACATTATGGGACTTTTTTCACTTAAGCAAGTTGTAAGTAAACCAACCCGTATTACTGGTCGCACAGCCAGCCTGCTTGATTTGGCCCTTTTAAATTTCGATAGTCCCATTCCTGTTGTGAGTGTGGAACCAGGGATTTCGGATCATGAGGCAGTTATCCTATCTTTTCCTCTTCCAAGACAAACCCAAAAGGTTGACGTTTTCCAGCACGTTGACTACTCCAGGGTAAATTGGGATGAGTTAAATATCTCGCTTCAGCGGAATCCTCTTTTTTTTCTGAGCAAAGCATTTCACACCGCCCTGTAAATGATGGTTGGTTCACGATTAAAGGAACGCTGATTGGATGCCTCAATTCGCTACCAACGAAGCGAGTTAAGGTAAACCGGCAATATCCCTGGGTAAACCATAAACTAGAAAAGCTCTCCCAAAAGAAAAGAAAGGCTCATTCTAAATTTAAGAAGAGTGGACTATCTTTGCATCAAAACGAATATCAATGCTTAAGACAGTCATGCGCGGATCTCAATTCCACTTTGTTTAGCAGATTTATAACTAGTACCATTGAAAATGACCACTCCCGGAGATTCTGGAGCTACCTTAAATCCATGCGCAAAGAGAGCGGAATTCCTGCTAGTGTTGCAAATAAGCCCCTGGCTAAAGCGGAGCTGTTAAACACTTATTTTTCTTCAGTGTTTTTGCCTATAGCTTAAATCCTGTAAATAGTGTTGATGTATCTGATGCCAGTCTAGCAGTTCAGTTTTCCCAGGAAGTGCTTGCTCCACTTAGCTTTCGTCCAAATGGTCTGAAGATCCTCTTGCAACGTGTTAAGTCAAAAAAACCTCCCGGTCCGGATGGCATTCCCGGCAGACTAATTAAAGAATTATCACCCTCATTGTGCATCTCCCTTGCTGCGTTTTTTAACTTAATCTACAGAACTGGTGTGTTTCCTGATGATTGGAAAAGGGCCATAGTTACTCCTATTCGTAAAAAAGGCACTCCCAGTGACAGGCCAGAAGGGTACCGTCCAATTTCTTTAACGTGTATATGTTCAAAACTATTTGAGAGTGTCCTTTGCAATTATATCACTGCATATTTGAAGAACATCAATTTTTTGCATCCTAACCAGTTTGGGTTCCGGCGTGGACGGTCCTGTGAATCACAGCTTGTTCTTTTTTCTGATGACATCTCACGCTCTCTTGACGTTGGTGTCCCAGTGCATGCAATTTTTTTGGACTTCACCAAAGCCTTTGACCTAGTTTCCCATGCCAAGCTTTTAATCAAGCTGAGACTCATAGGCCTGCCTCCAGCCATAATTGCGCTCATGAAATCATTCATTTCCAACAGGTCATAGCAAGTGTGACACTACATGTTGGTTCCAACGATCTGTCCAAACGCTGCACTCCCAGTGTCGTACGCAGCAGATTCGACTCTCTCATACGTACTGTCTTTTCAAAAGCTCCCAACGCCGCGGTGGGATTCTCAGCAATCCTATGCAGAGGAGATGTGCCAAACCAAGTGACATTCAAGGTCAACAGGGAGTTAGAAGAAAAATGTGATCGATTGGGACTCTTCTTCATTGACGCCAACTTTCAGTTCGAACGGCATTGGTGGTCTCGAGACAAGATTCATCTCAGTCTATCAGGATCGTCTCATTTTGCCAACATCATACACGGGTTTGTAAGTCATCTGGCCGAAGTGGGTTTGCTCCGT
>JASGXE010011710.1:0-14289 GCA_030068105.1 Sinentomon sp. SZTP_YWyxl
CCCAACGTTGCTTAAAGTCCTTTCACTCTGAGTTGGGTGATCTGGATGAATTGTAAGCTTGGCATCTAATCTCCTAGAATCAATGGTCATTCTCTGAATTGCAACAGGCAAGCATCTTAGTTTGTCACATTTCATATTTTCAAATCGGCAGCCAAGTTGGGCATCCCTGAACAAATTTTGGCGCAACGCCAACTTACGAGTGAAAAGGCTATAACTTTGGTGTTCTTATGGGAACCAGTGCAAGCCACGTGGTATACACAGCTGACTTGTTTGGCAATAAAATGAAAGTAGGTGCAATGTGGATGTGCACATTGGTTTTTTTTTTTTTTAGATTTTTGCATGCGTTGGATTTGCTTAAACATCAACTGATCGCAGGTTCAAAGCCACGTTTCGTAAAGCCTGCTAATGTGTGACGGCCCGTCATGGAGCTTTTTGCAAAATTGTTTTTCTTTTTTTTTCTTTTTTTTCTTTTTGCTCAGGTTGATGATAACCACTCCAGTGCCACCGTGAAAGCGTCGATCCTGAAGACGTCCAAGACGAATAACCGCTACAGCAAACGACGTTCAATCAGGGATAGAATTAGAACAGGCCTCATACAGCAGATCACCATCAGTGTAAGCTGGTCTTAACACTCCTTTTTCTTTCTATTGGACGTTCTGTAAACAATCGCTAATTCTCTTTGTACTGCCAAATGCCCTGTTCTCAACCCTCTGCCCATCTTGCCAACTTAAAAAGGCCCCATCAGGCCTGAAAAGATGACATTGTGAAGCTCATGTAAGTTCTCTTAGTACAGGGTGTTGCGTCGAGATGACAGGGGCCCCTCATCACGTGCAGTGGCGGATCCAGCCTTTTGTCAAGGGGGGGGCGCCGGAGAATGGCGCCGCAGGCGCCCAAGAACCGGGGGGTCCGGGGGGCTGGAGCCCCCCGGCGGGGTTCCAAGGGGCAGAGCCCCTGGTGGGGGGTCTGGGGGGCGAAGCCCCCCAGAAGCCAAAGACATCCTATAAAAATTGCTTCCTGAAAACCACTCTCAGAACACTTCAGAACTAGTTTTCTCCCAAAAAGACACCTGTTTAATGCAGCTCAGATACTGGTTATTGTTCTTGTTTGTGTTTACGTTGTTGATACGGAACACTCAGATGTGGAAGGAAGCGATGAAGATATGGAACACATGGATGTGTGAGTCTCGTCTGTCTCTGCAGCAGAATACCAAAGCTTGAATGCACATCGCAGTTCACAACACAAATAATCCATTGGTACAGTTTGGATCGGAATACCTTGTCACAGACCTGAGCTGCGGGGAATGGCGCTCTTGCTTGGGAAATCATTTCAGTTTCGGAACGTTATGTAGGTACCTATTGGCGTAAGAGGTCACGTTTGGGGCTCGGCTGCAGGCAGTCTCGAGGACAGCCGCCCCAGCATTGCAGCCGTGACATTTCTTTCCTGGATTTGGTCGGGAAGCATTGTTCTGCCAACAGCAACATTCCAACATCACACACACAATTAAATGTGTAATGGCAACGTGACACAATGAAATCAGGTACCACGTGATAGGTTTTAGCCAAGCGTACCCGTCGCCGCCCGTTGTTGGCAATCATTGCACCCTTGCACGTGTTGAAATAGATTTTCTTGGCAGCTATATAAATGGTATGATAAAACTTGAGTTGGTCGAGAGCATCCACAGCAAAAATTGCAAAAAAGCACAACAGATGATGAAAATGGGGGAACAGCTTACCGGTATTGGGTAAGATAACTTTTTTCTCATCATCCGCAGTATTGAGACCGTCTGTCTGGACAGCACAGTTCTACCAAACTGTTCTGTCATGCTGCAGGACCCCAAACTCCTTCTCTATGCATACACTAACCGTTGAGTTTCTTCTGGGCGGAAAACGTCAATTTTCGAGGATAAAAACAGCACCTTTTTGTGTAGCGGCCAAAAAATCATTTTTGCCGTGTTTTTATTTTTTTGGCCGCAGGGGGGGGCGGTCGCCCCCCCCGCCCCCCCCCGTATCCGCCACTGATCACGTGCACATGTCCTTCAAAATGATAAAATTGTGCGTTACCGAGTGATAATTTCAATTTGTCCTTGTTGGCTCTACCTCAGCCCCCCCCACCAGGGGCTCTTGACCCCACTGGAGCTCCATACCAGACCCACCAAATGGGGACTCCTCTATTGTACCCTGTCTGGGCTGCGCCCAGATCCACCGGAAAAATACAAATCCACTCTAGAAAATTTGGAAATCTAAAAAATTTTTATAAATCAGAGCAGCATAGTAGTGATTAAATTAATGAACCCATCCATATGTTTTTCTCATTTAACTGTTGTCTCTGAAACTTTTTACCTTTCTTTTTACTCTTGTGGTGGTGGTAGAAATAAAAGTGCCAGAATGAAACAAAGCATGCTTGTTGCGTCAGATTGCAACCTCAGATGCAGCTGGGTTGAGTTTTTGATGAAATCTCAACAATAGACATTTTAACCCATATGGGTAGGTACCTTAATTCCATCTCCACTATACAGAGCCTGTGCTAAGATACCTTCTGCAAGTTTTAGGTCCATTAATGCCCAGTTTATCCAACGATAGTTAACTTTAATCAATGGTTAAATGACACTTAACTATCGATTTTGGTTTTTCCATCGTTGGTTAAATTCGTTGCCATGGAAATTAACCATTAGTTAGTTCAAGTTAACCTGTGGTTAAATTTAACCTATGGTTAAGTTCTTCTGTTTATTGAACAGTGGTTAAAGCTTAACCTATGGTTAAAAGCCAGTAATCAGTGGTTAACTTTAATCATCCCTTTTTCGCTGATTAGCCGTTGGGATGCTCTTATGTGTCGGCTGTGTAAAATGAGAACAAAACTGATAATCATTAATTTTTTATGCAAAATGCAGAATCAAAATGCAGAATCGAGCAGACTTTTTGTCAACAATCAAAAAAATATTCGGTTTTCTAAGGAAATGCGCTCTTGCCATTCATCTCATCTGAAGGTGGTCTGCCTTTCCAAGATGGTGGGTAGGTACCTACTTGCGGTTTTGGCATTGATGTCCTGTCGTGGTTACCTTTTTCTGCCATTCTTCCATCGATATACCTACCTAATATCACAACGCAGGAAGTTTTGACGTCAACCCGGTGAACTCTGCAACCTTTTTCTCGGAGAAGGTCAATCTGCAGGAAAGGTAGTTTTTTTCCAGAAGACCGTACATCTTAACATTTTCGAAAAGCAAAACATCCTTATTGTTCAATTTGCATCATGTCGGCAAACGGCTACCAAAAATCCCAATTATTTTGGATTATTCATCAAGGTGAGCGTTTTACAAATTTCACTCACTGCGGTGGATCAAATTGCGGATGGGATTTCTGAAGCTTTGATTCAAGCTAAAAGGAAAGTGAGAAAAGCACAGTTCCGTTGCCATGGAAACCATTCGATTTCTGATTTCTGAAGTGCTGCTCAATTTTGCAGAAAATGACAGAATGAGGCCGCACTGGCAGTCGCGGAGATTTTTATTTTGAAGGAATTTGGCCGTTTTTCTGACTTTTTTCAGTGTCCAGCAAGCAACCGACGACCCAAATTATTTGCGAGGATGTTTCATAGGCACGTTCACAAGGTTGGAATTAAACGCAGCAGCGTTTCAGTTCAAAATTATTCGTAATGGGTTGAATAAATTACAACACATGAAAATGCCAACTTTTTACGCAAATTCTTCGTGTTTCATCTGTTCCGAGATGTGCTTTCTTCAATTGAAAGGATTGAAATGGACAGTGAATTGGGAGTACAACAAAAAATAATCGCAAAAGAGCCAAAACACTGCGTAAAAATGCCAACACATCGTGCTCTGATCCGCACGACATGCACCTTTTTAACAACAGTGTCGACACAGAAATCAGCCCAAATTGTTGCTAATTTGATTTAAAATGCGTTTCCATGTCAACAATGAGACACAAAAACGCGAAGTCAATAAAAATAAAGCGCTTCGGACAAGTTATGGAACGCGCAAAAAAGGGCCTGGCAAGAAGCAAAAATAAATGTTGAGAAAATACGCGAATTTCGATGGTTAAAAATGGCCGCCAAATTTGTCGAAATTGTGCTTAACCACAGGTTAACCTATGGTTAACTTGCTAATCAATGATTAGCTAACTATAGGTTAAAAAGTGCCAATAAACCAAACTCGTTAACTAGAGTTTAACCATTGGTTAAATAACTAATCAATGATTAGCTAACCATAGGTTAACTAGAGTTTAACTATCGTTGGATAAACTGGGCATAAGTTTGGTAAAAAGTTAGTTGGAAGCATTTGAAAGCAAAAGTGGGCAATTTCAAAGGGCAGTGCTTGGCAGCAGTTTGGGGCAACACGGTAGAGATAACTGATTCAACACGACCTTCAAAAGAAAAGAAAAAAAAACCTCCGAAATTTGCCAAATGAATCCAATGAGACTCTGGAATTTCCAGGTTGCCAAATAGGTCTCGGAGGACCCAATCGGCAGCATTCCCGATTGCAACTCACCCCCATGCAGGTTCAACTCAATAGAGCCAATAATTCAACAGACGGATGCATCTTTCAATGCAACAATGGAAAAGGAATAAGCGTTGTGCAGAAAGAAATTAAATTTTCCCCACACAAATCTATCCGTTGAATGGGCTCTTTGAGTTGAGCCTGGGGGTGAGTTGGATTGGGGAATAAGACTGGATAATTTTTTTCTATGAATTCAAGTGTGACGTCAAGTGTTATTGGGGGGGGGCAAATTGCGCAAGAAAATGCAAGAAAAAAATGGCACAAATGCCACGTCTAAAATGTGTCACACGCGGACGTATCTAAGCCGTGTTTCTCCCGACGCCTCTCGATGGTGTCAAGCCTGCTTTACTCTTCGACTTCTTGTGTGAGCGTGAGCCACGAATTCTGTTTTTTTTTAGAGAGGAGCGGCTTTGTCGTAAGATCAAGGTGTTTGATCCTGACTTAGCTCAAACCCCTCAGTTCAAATGTTGAGGAGTTTTTGATGCTGCATTTTCCATGGAATGGTACCAAAATGCAATTTTTCTTTTTCAATATTTTTTGTGTACAGCCTACCTACGACAGTAACGAGCGGTCGGGTATCACATCGTCGAGAATCAAGGAGATAAAGGCCTATCTGAAGAAGAAGAAGACTATGGGATTGGCTCTGGACGAATCGGAGGACGAGTTCGAACAGGCCGTCAGGGAGGAAGAGAAGTGGGGCGATGCAAGGGTCACAGTCTGCGTGGTCGGAGGAGTGGACCGTGAGGGTGTTTCCCGTCCGGACAGTCCCGTTGGTGATGTGAGCACGGCGGACACGAACGAAGCCGATGCGGTCGTGCCACCCACGGAGGACGCGGATACGTCTGCCGAAGCGGAGGAGGATAGTCGGGAGGGTTTTGAGGTGGGAGAGGGAGGGGTTGAAGAGGAGCAGGATGAAGCCAGCAGGGATACGGCGGAGGGTGAAGAGGAAGTGGTCGAGGGCGAAGAGGATTCCATGGAATCTGTAAGTGTGTTTGTTGTATTGTTTTGTGTGGTACGAAAAAATGATGAAGTGAAGCCATGACGGAAAAAACCAGAAAAAGCGTTCGCGATTCTGATGAAAGTAAAAGAAGTGAAAAGTGAAATCAGTTGGGGGTGAGAGGCATGGTTGCTACCAACCTGGAGAACCTGGAATACTCATGGAATTTTTTTTTGTGACCTGGAAATCTCAGGGATTTTTGAAAAAAAAACCTGGAAAATTGAAAATTTCCAAAAAATTCCATTTTTAGTTTACATTTTTTTTTTGAATTTCCAATTATGACACCTGAGGAACATTCTTGTCTTGCCATTTTTGTCTTGACCCATTCGACCAATTCTCTTTCCACCATGTCTTTTATTTCTTCAACAACCCATTCTTGATCTTGAACCCATAATCAACCCTGGAAAAAAACTGAGAATCCTCCTGGAAAACCTGGAAAACTCAGGGAATTCCAATTTTTCAAAACAGTAGCAACCAGGTCAGAATTCACAAAAAATCTGTTTTTTGCTATTTTCACGTTGTCCTTGATTCGGTTTTTCACAATCCCGGTTTCAGCGATGTATTTGTTTTTGCCTGGCGAGTCGCGTTTCGGAGTTAACGAGGGTTTTGCAGCAGGCCCCCTCTTCGTTCCAGTGCTTCTGGGCAGTTTCTTTCTTATCTCGTCTTCAAATGCAAATTACTCTCGTTTCCTTTTTTGGGACTTGCTTCCGCTTGCTGTTTCTCAGCAGAGAACGATACCTTGGGCAAAAGAAGGGTAAGTTGCTTTCAAGGAGTGTTTGGTGGGACATAAATGCTTAAGACCTTCGAAAAGAAAAACTAAAAATTGTCATTCGGTAAGATTCTGAGAAATCACTTAGAACCTGTTAACCTTTAAAAAGGTTAATCATCAGTGATTCTGAAAAATCACTTAGAACCTGTTAACCTGAAAGGAATAACAGGATCTTACCGGAATTTCACTTCAGCTCTCTCGTGAGAGCTGAAGTGAAACCCCACCGAGTGATCATCAGAGACTGTTTGCAGTGTTTTATCCTTTGGCCGTTTGGCACAATGTTTTAACGTTTTATGTTTATTTTTGGTTTTTATTATTTTGGTCTAGTGCCTTTGTTTTAATTGTTTGTTTACTCTGCAAACGTTTCTATGTTGTCCTACTGGTGCTCACAGTGTTTCCACTCACGTTCAGAATAAACGTTATGAAAAATCTTGCAGTTGTCTGTTACTTCCATTTGGCGCTCATACCAATCACCAACCGTCCGTCACTTTTTAGATAGCTTTTAGCCCACACGTACAGGGTGTGCGCTAAAACGCTACTTGGCCTGCGAATGCTACTTCGCCTGCGCTACTTGGCCTGCGAAAAAAAAAAGAAAACTCTACCTGTAATCCTTTAAAAAACCGGTAAGATCCTGTTATTGTTAAATAGCACTGGCCTTTTTGAGGGACTCCATATTCCAAACCCCCTGCTGCCGAAAGATCAGTCCCTTGGACCCCTGCTGGAGGGTGCCACCCTGGACCCCGGTTTTGTGTCCCAGAGTCACTGGGGTGCTCATGGGTGCTGCTTTCTTCCACTTAACGAGGGCCTTTGGCCGAAAACACGAAAAACCCTTAAAAATGTTTTCCAAAATTGCTGTGACTCTGACATGGAATAATTACCGACAGAAACAAATAAATACGAATCTTTATTTGATGGAATGCTTCCAACTTATTGATTATTTTCCACTTCAGACTGATGCTGTAGCCACCACAAGGCACGCATCCGACAATACAGTCGACGAGGCACGACTACTCGACAAACGCCTTAAGCGAGCCAATCAGGAAATCCTTAGTAAAGTGGTCAAAAAGAAACTCCTGAGTCGCAGGAGGTCGTCAAAGACTGATAGTACTGCCATTGTGGTCGAAACGGTCGCCGACGCTGGGGCCGACAGTTCCAGCGACGTGCTCTTCGACCGGGCCGACGAGGATAGGCGGATTAAGGAGTTGTTCCGGTCGGAGGTGGCAAAGGTGATCATAGTCAGTTTGGGCCCGTTTAGGAAGACTGGATGCAAATATGCACGTATACAGAACACCGAGGACTTTAAGCACTTGGCTAGGAAGGTTAGTTACTTACCGTGGCACGACGGCTCTCAAGACTAAATTTCAGCAATTCTCTAAATTTCAATGATTTTTCTATGTTCTCTGTGCTTATCCAGCAATTTCTCAGCAATGTTTAATCAATTTTTCAGGATTCTTAAATCAATTTTTCAGCAATTTCTCAGGATTGTTAAATCAATTTTTCAGCAATTTCTCAGGATTGTTAAATCAATTTTTCAGCAATTTCTCAGCATTGTTAAATCAATTTCTCAGCAATGTTAAATCAATTTTTCAGCAATTTCTCAGCATTGTTAAATCAATTTCTCAGCAATGTTAAATCAATTTTTCAGCAATTTCTCAGCATTGTTAAATCAATTTCTCAGCAATGTTAAATCAATTTTTCCGCAATGTTAAATCAATTTTTCAGCAATTTCTCAGCATTGTTAAATCAATTTCTCAGCAATGTTAAATAATTTTTTCAGCAATTTCTCAGCATTGTTTAATGGAATTTCGTGCAATTTCCCAGCATTGTTGGCACCAGTTCCTTCAATTTTCCAACATTCTTGACGTGAAATTCTGGCGATTTCCAACATTTGATAGCAAAATTCCAGTCGTTTTCCGACTTTTAACGCTGAATTCCAGTTACTTTCAACATTCTTTTAAATTTTACTGGATTCCTGTGCAATTGGAAAAGGTAAAGAATTCTAAATTCTCTGGAAAACCTGGAAAATGTAGGGAATTCGTGCAAAAAAAAAAACAAACAAAAAATTTCTCATCAAAATTTGACCTTTCTCTGAGCTCGACTCCCTCGAGGAACAGCAAGGTTGATTGGGTTAAAAAACATTCATTTAAAAATGCCAAAAAATCATTTTTACCAGAAACAGGCTTGACAAGTGCCTGTGACATTCGCAGCTTTCTTTTATCCAAGAACCTTTATTTTCAGTTTTACCATTGATAATGTTGTTTTGTCAGCTTACTCACTTGTTATGTTGAAAGAAATCGAGAACTGAGGCGAGCAGTACAAGAAATTACGAGAGGCAGGGGAGACCCACCCAAGATTCTTCACCATATCTGAAACACCCAAGAGTGAACACTTGCCCGAAACAAAGCGAGCTGCCTTTCTTTGAATACTCTCAAGCTTTTCAACTTGGTTTATCCGATGTGGGTCCCACACAGATGATGCATATTCCAAAATTGATCGCACCAATGCAAAATAAACTTTATATTCGATCGCTGCTGGGAAACTGCTTTGCTGTTGATGATGTTTGTTCAGCTTAGTCACTTTAAGTTTTACCGTTGATAATGTTTTTTTTTCAGCTCACTCACTTTGTCATGTTGAAAGAAATAAAGAACTGTACCCAGATCGACGAATTGAGTTGCTCCGAACGGGTCAAGCAAAAGACGAAGGACTTCGTCAAGAAATACATGCTGAAGTTCGGTCCAGTTTACATTGCCTCACCCGAAAGGCACGACTACTCGCTGTATTAGTTTATCATCATTTTTTTTCTTTTGTTGACAATAATGTGGCATAAAGGTCGCTATCCGTTCGTGAATGTTCAAAATGGTGTCGTTTTGCCGCAGAGGTCGTGGGTCTTTATCAAGCACAAGTTTGAAGCGGATCGGAGATCCAGGGATGATTATCCCTTCCAGAAAAATGTCTTTTTTTGACTAGATTTTAGTGGAAAATCCACAAGTTTTCACCAAAATTGGACCTGAAATTTCAAAATGTCTTCAGCTTCTGGGGGATTCCGTTCCCCAGACCCCCTGCCAGGGGCTCTGCCCCTTGGTACCCCCCAAAAATAATCCCACATCGTCCCCCCCAATATTCAGTCCATATCTGCGCCCTTGGGCTTGGGGTGGGGCGGTTGTGGCATGTGTTGCGGGTGTTTGATTGATTGCGGGCGTGGAATGTGGCAATCAAATCGACCGCCTCGGACACTGGCCCTCACCCTCTTCCATTTCAGAGCAGCAGTGATCAGCGATCTGTTAGGGATTTGTGCTTGATACGAGTCCCATGTCTCCGGGGCCAAAACGTCGCCATTTACAACATCTACGAACGGTTATCGGCCTATTTGCTACGTTATTGTTGACTATGTTTCCATTCGTGGTGTCCGTGCATCAATTATTATTTATTTCTTCTTCTTCTTCTGAAAAATGATGCAACTATTGCGTCGTTTGGGCAAAACATGTTTGGCGTAACGGTAAAGTTTCTCTCATAACTCTCATGCAGATATCTTTCGGGAAACCCAAATTTCTAGAATAGGCCGATCTTTTGTGGGACTCTGGCCCCAGTACTAGAAATATCCTTACAGGGGCTCTCTGCCGCTGTGACCCCAAATGCCAAAGTAGTTCCCGGCAGACTCTTTTCAGGGTTCTCGGGCGAACCTGGAGAAAAACCATGATTTCAAAATATGGACTTCGAAGAAAAAACTTGAATTTGCCAATTTTTTTGGTAAAACCATTGAATAGTCAATTATCCGATGGATTTCTGAGAGCCTGTTCTTGTAAAATAGCTCCGGCTTTTGAGGGAATCTCCCAAATCCCCTTCCGCAGGAGCTCAGTCCCTTGGATGGAACCCTCCTGAGGGTGCCACCCCAGACCCACTTTCGTGGCCCCATGGCCATTGGGGTGCTCTTGGGCCCCATTTTCTGTCACTTAAATAAAGGCTTGAAAACCCTTGGGAAAAGCTGCTGGCAACCCCGTCCTCTCTTGGCCTTTATTTTATTTCAATTAATTTTAATAAATGGTTGGATGCCCGCAAATTGTCGTGAATTGGTGCTCCAGGAAATGTCAACCATCCTGTTGCAAGCAATCCACGAATTCGTCCTCTGAAATTAGGCGTTGAAGTCAGAAAACCTTGGATTTTTTAATTTTTGCATATGGGGCCAGTGTTCTTTGCTGAGGTGGCGGCCGTCCCCGGGGTGTGTTCCGGAATTGCATCGATCCGAGGCTGCAGGTATCATTTTTGGCATTGAAGTAAATGGAGAAAATAATATTCGCAACCTCAGATTAGCGCTATTCCGCGGGGGGGTGTCAGAAAGCATGCAGGGAGTTTTCCTTGTCAGCTGATATTCTTGTCCGTCACGGAATAGGCAGTCGACTTGATGGCACATTTGTCTGAAAAGCAAATTCTGGATGTCCCCCAATAGAAACCCGAATTATCTGATAATAATAAGAAAAATCATTTTTCGTTTCTTGTTCATATTTTGAAGGTTACTTTTTTGCAGGTAGGTCTTGATGGATGCTTTTGCTCAGTGAAGAAAGTGTAAATAGTGTATATTATTTTCTCAAGCTTGCACTTTTTTGATTTCTTTTTTTAATTATTTCTGTTTTGTTTCTCACACCTTTTGATGCACATTTATCTTTTTTCATCAGCCGAGACAGTTGCAGACACAACCGTGGGGAGATTTCTTCGAGGGTCAATTCAGTTATGCAGCGGTACAATTCATGACCCGAAATCACTTTTTCTGCAGCAGTGGGGCGGGGACACAATTTATGTCACATCGTAAATCATACCTCGACGGAATCTCCTCGTGATAACTGTCTGCTGTACCATGTCTGGCCACTTTTTCATTGGTGGTGTTGCCTGTAGGATTTCTATTTTCGGCACAGAAATAAAAGTGTTCGGCTGCTTTGGGGTAAGGAAGACAATTTTTTGTGGAACCATAAATTTTTCCCATATTTTGAAAGTCGCCACTCGTTCGCAAAAAACTTTTTTTTTTCATTGTATAACAGCCTCGTCATGATTTTTTTATTGTTTTGGTGACGATATTATGGTCACCAGTATTTTGGTGACGATATGGTCACCAGCACAAATCATTGACAAACGCCGAAAAACGGGCGGGACCCCCTCACCATATTGCACGCATTGTGTCCCTTTTTCTGAGTCGAGCCCATATTGTCCAATCCATCTTTCAGAGCTGAATCAGAAATTGCAGAGGCCTCACTGCAATTTTGGTCTTTCTTTCTTTCTTTCCTTTCAATTTTGGCAATCTTTTCTTTCTCTCCTCGAAAGCAGTCGAACCCACTCGACCCACAGATGACGTGTGGGAACTGCAGAAAAAACATGATGTAGCTCTTAAACTGAAATTGACAATGTGAGCCCTTGTCAGAAAAAGTGCTGCAATTTTTCACCCATTTATGCTGGAAAAGTAGCGACTACTTTGAAATTAATGACTCTTTTCAAAGTTGTAAGTAATTACCACTCTCTACCTACGTGCTAAAGTAGCTATTTTTCCGAAAATAGTGTTGTATGCAATGATCCGGCCACTATGCAGGACAATTTTACAGGAACTGCTTGTACATGTTTGTGGAAATCTTTTCCAGATTCATGAAATTCTCGCTGTTCCCATTTACACAGGCGGTATTTGGTTTTTTCTTGCAACAATTTTTCCACCGATCTGTAATTGTTCTATTTTTCATGAGTGTCATTTGATTTTTTTTTTGTTTTCATGAGTGATTGTGGCTTTTTTTTCGTGTGCGATTGTGGAGTTTTTTTACTTTTTTGTTCCTGTAGGATGGATCCTGTACAAAATGTATCTTTACATTACTTAGGATTTTTTCAAGTAATCGACCCCATGATTGTTATCATTGTTAACTTGTGAGATGCGTCAGGCGTTTGTGGTGTTTCAGACCCAGATTTGCACGTTTCCGATGACGCATGTTTGATGAACGTGTTTGAAGAACCTTGGAGCATGTGCTGACGAAATATAACATTACATACAAGTGAACGCTGTTTGGGTTTTTTCTGCAGGGTTCACAAATGAACCTTGATTCCAAAAATGGAAATTGAAACATCGGAAAACCCTCGAATTTGACGATTTTTTCGTAAAACCCTTGAAAATTGTCATCCCGTTAGTATGACAAACTCATAATCTGTTCTTGTAAAATAGCTTTGGTCTTTGAGGTATGCCATCTCCCAAACCTACCACAAGAAGCTCTGTCCCCTGGAACACTGCTGGCAGTGCCATCCCAGCCCCCATTTTTGTGGCCTGTGGTCATGGATGCCACTTCAGAAAGCCAAAACCTGTCAAAACCTTGAAAATGATCGCTGGGAACCCTGTTTCTGGTTTTAAAAAATGGGAACATGATCGTGGTTCTTTATTAAAAAAATGACTGTGCCAGGATTTGAACCAGAGACTTTAACTTCAAAAACTGCTCTGACTACAGAACTTTCACCAATTGCTATCGCTCTTTCCGCCTCACGCTGTCCCCTGTGACCAAGACATTTTCAGCCGGTGTCCAAAATGGGCGAATTTATAAATCCCCATTACAAAAGGCAATTTATCGTCTTACCTCATTTTTATCATGTTGAACCAGATGAGCCAATTATTATCATCTACCTTGCAGGCGTTAATGAATTAGACATCTATGGATTTTGGCGAGGGGTTTTTGTGTGATTTCTTTGTGAAAGTGGGTTTGGCAGCAGGCCCTCCAAACCCATTTTTCTCTGCTGGACAGGCCCCGTCTGCTGAACTTCTTTGCCTGTTTGCCAGATCTCACACCCTGTTACTTTTTGCTAGTGGTGGCGGAATTAATGTCCCCATACATGTGTTTTTCCCATCTAACTGTTGCCTCCGAAATTTTTTTTTTCTTTGTTTTTATTCTTATGCAGGCGGTAGAAATTAAAGCGCCAGATCTCTATAAAGCGTTATAGAGGTGTCAGATTTTGACCTCGGTTACAAAAGAGGATCTTTAATTTCTGCAGCATGGAATTTTTGCCAAAATCTGAACGTTTGCAATTTTTTACATGCATGGTACATTAATTCAACTGCCACTATACAATGCACTGCATTTGCTCCGTTTGCCCTGAAATGCAAGACCATTTCTTTTTGATGGGGACGATTTGATCTCTTTTCAGAGAAGCCCTTTTTTCTGATTATTACAGGCATTTTGGGTAGAGCTAATCCCATGGGAGACAGTATTTGCTGTCCAATCTGTCTCCTTCAATGTGTCGTCATTCCAAGTGCCATTCGTTAACGAGTAATGTGGATCTTTATGATCTTTGTAAAGCACTCCACGTTGTTCAGGTGCATTTTCAGCCTGTCGGTAGATACTGTCCCCCATTTAACCACTTCATTACCAGCTAGCACGTCCGTACGTCATTTTGGCCCTAGTTGCCATTCCACATGCACGTCAGCCCATTTAAATGCAATAGCTCCTCTTTACAGAGGACGTACGACTTGGAATGGAGCGAAAAGCGCAAAAAGCTTCTGGTGTGGGTTGTTGGTTGAAATATGAGCATGGTTCCCACAGGCAGGGAAAGTCAGGGAATCGCTTCAAAGGTAGGGAAAGTCAGGGAAATGCCCAAAAATATGCGAAAAGTCAGGGAAAATCGCAAAGGTTCATATGGATTTTGCCTCCTGATCAGGATCCCGTGAGCCTGAAAATGATCTAGAAATGAAATTTTGAGGCCAAAATGAAATCTTCCTACCTCAGGGAAATGCCCAAAAATATGCGAAAAGTCAGGGAAAGTCGGGGAAAATCGCAAAGGTTCATATGGATTTTGCCTCCTGATCAGGATCCCGTGAGCCTGAAAATGATCTAGAAATGAAATTTTGAGGCCAAAATGAAATCTTCCTACCTCAGACACCGTAACGCCTGCGGTGGGCTTTGAAGCAACACTTAATTTTGGTGGTTTGGAACTACATTTTCCTTCAGTTTGGTCAGGAAATGGCTCGGCAAAGGTCAGGGAAAGTCAGGGAAATGGATTGACAAAAGT
>JASGXE010011711.1:0-14930 GCA_030068105.1 Sinentomon sp. SZTP_YWyxl
CCCAATTTTGGCCACCACGGCGACAAAATCGAGAATGTGTGGACACGCTATAACTTTGAGCAGCGGCGATGCACTTTCTCATGCAGGCCTGTCATGATTGCTTACGAATTAGGTGCATCCGTTTGCATTCTCAAAATGGTATTGTGGTTCCAAAACGAGGCATTGTGAAACTTGCGCCTTTCAATTTGAGGTCGGAAACTGCGGTCAGTGAGACGGAAGGCGTGCAACCTCTTGTCAGAGCGAAGAAATTGGCGTTGCTCATTCTCGGGGATGGTGTTCCGCGCTCCGCTCTTTTTCATGCACCTTGCTCCCTGGGTTTATTCAACTTGAACGTGGACGAAAGTTGTCGCCAACGATCACAGGACGTTTTCGAGATGTTTCGGCACATCCAAAACTGTCATGGACAAAATGATGGGCCAGGATCTGACATGCGAGTGGGCACTTGCACGCAAAAGGTGTTTTCTCAACCCAATTTTCTGAAGTGGGTACCGATCTGATCAGAATTCCCGAACAAAACTTTCGTGTTGTGCGCCACATCGCGGGGTTTATGGGACAAAGCACGGTCCCTTCAAAAAGATTATTGTTGTTAAAGGGACCGTGGATCGAGCGAACCTTTAAAATTTTGCGCATGCGTCCCCGTTGCTGATTCAAATTCTGAGGGCTTTTTCGGTGATGGAAACCGTTTTGCGAAGGAAAGGGAAAAAATAGGTGCCAATCCACGGTGACTGGTCATCAACACACTGCTGTTGCGGACGAAACTCAGCCAACGTTCCCCTCAGCCTTGTTCGACATCTTCTCTCGAAGCGACTGCCAGCCTGGCGGCGGAGAGATCATCGCGGGGTTAACGCTAACTCCAACCTGCGAGGCAAATTTTCGCCATTTACTTCAATGCTAAAAATTTGCCTCGCAACTCGGGAGTGTCAACCCCGCATTGATCTCTCCGCCTCCGCTGTGGCTGATGGTGTAACCTTTCAACAATCGTCGGCGTTTGTTTCTCGGGGCTGGTTTTTTTCCAAGCGCCGCTTTTCATTCGAAAAATTTGGCGCATTGTTGTTTAGCGCAGACATTTTTGTGCGAGCTGATCTCCCGTGCTGTTTCATGCACGCCGTTTCAAAACTCAAGTTTTTTTCTCAATCGCTCGACGCTTTTTTGCCTGCGCGCGTTTTTGTTTCTTGCCATTAGGTTGTTTTGATTAGGTTTTTTTATTGGGCATTGGGTTCTCCTTGTTGAGTTTTGGTACTGTTGCTGTCGTTGATTGTTTCGAGGCTGCGCCCAGCGGAGGTTTCGTTGAACCCACAAATGATCCATGTTTCTCTGCGCTCGGTTGTCATTTCTTGACGTTGTCCCGAAAAAAATCAAATCTAACCAAAAAAATTAAACGACGTCTACTGCACAGTGCGCCCAGAAACAGGGGTCTGTGGGCAGAACAGAATTCTGCCCCAAGCCGGACTCTTCCTTCAGGAATTTTACCCAGCATCTGGGCGCAGTTCCATTTTTTTTTCGAATTTTGGCATTTTTTATTGTCTTCTTGTCATCCCCAAAACGAGTTTTTATTTTTTTTTTTTTTTTTTTTTAATGTCTGGAAATTGCCTTTATTTTTTGCCTGTTTTGCTGAAGCCAGGCTTTGATTATTGGGAATTTGCCATCTCGGTGATTGTTTTAATGTCTGGGCAATGATCTTCAAATTTTTTCCACATTTTCTTTCTGGGCGTTTTTGCATCACAGCGCTGTTCAAAGAAAAAGGGCGACGCATTCTGCATTTTTCCCCATCGCTGGTTGAATAATGAACTGAAATCCAAACTTCAGCCCAAACGTTTCATGACTGCTCTCCTTCCTGCACCCGCGAGAACTTTTTCTGACCTGGGCAACGGTTTCTTCAATATCGAAACGCACGTCAAAACATTCCAGGGAGACAACACGGCACCCGGCTTTGGCTGAAGCTTTTGATTTCTGCTTTCTGTCCGGGAGGTGAGGTGTTGCGTCCTTGAGCCTTCCTTGAAAACGTTTAAATGCCGGAACGCTTGGCCGAATTAATACTACACTTTATACCTCCAGAAGTTTTCAGCGAATTCGATTTTAAATATTGGACCTGTGTCTGCACGCGAAATGGCCTGGCAAGGGCTGGTCTCAGAATGCTGGAAACCTTGCTTTCCTTGTCCTGTGGAGGAGAATACGTTGGTACCTATTGCAATAAGAGCTGCTTTCTCAGATTTCCCTTTGGCGATATACCCCACATTTTATGGGCTTAACCTTATTCAGTCCTTTCAAATCCTGTCCCCCCTTCCCTCGTTCGCTTTAGCCTACTTACTTAAGCCATCACTGTCGTCCCAATGCTAGAGCTGTTTCGCTGCCTAGAAAAATCGCTCTAGGGCACAAGGAGACGCACACCTGCCGAATTGCCTGAACCCACACCCTTACCGGGCACCACATTGCCTCTGCCTGGAACTGTGAATGAATCATTCCGATCGGTGGAAGGCTGCCTTCCAGGAATTTTTGAATGAAATTTCCTGCTGCCCTTAGGAATGGCTTACACTTTGCTTGGCTACTGGCTGGTCGAGGAAACGGGAGTGGCTCTCTCTCTCTCTCTCTGTCTCCTGGTTCTTTGGTCCTGTCTCAATTTTTTCAAGGTCCCTCCCTCCTCCTCAGAAGAAGAAAAGGGGCCACTTGGCACTGAGCCAGTGATGTGTGGCTGCGTTTGTTTTTCATGCAAACGAGTCAGCTGTCATAAAACTTCCAGTTGCAGTGCTTTGTGGAAATGTGATGTTCAAAATGTTGTTCCAAAATGCTGTTTTATTATTCATTAACCAAGACTTCCTTTGATGTTCTTTTGCACTTATAGTTTTCTTTAGAGTGCGCAGGTAGGGTTGTGTCTCATTTTCTTTCCGTTTTTTTGCTGGCAAATCACGTGACGATGCAACCGAGCATATTTACCAGTTTTATTTCTTCTTTAAAAGCAAGCCTCAGTTTTGCTTTCTGAATCAAAGGAATCCCACCAAAACATATTCAGGTTATTTAGTGTGGACATTGGCATTGTTCATCTCTTGTGTGGCCCATCCTTTGTCCTGACCTGATGTGACCTGAAGCTGAACGTTAATGAAAAGGCACTGCATCCGTTGTTGGTGGGAGTCAGTCTGGTGATCAATCTTCTTGGTAGAATGTGGACCTTGCTTCATGTTGTGGATGTGTCAACAATGCTTAGATTTTGTGGATGTGTCAGCAAAGCTTGATTTTGTGGGTGTGTAAACAATGCTTTGTTTTGTGGGTGTGTCAACAATGCTTTATTTTGTGGGTGTGTCAACAATGCTTTGTTTTGTGGGTGTGTCAACAATGCTTTGTTTTGTGGATGTGTGTCAACAATGCTTTGTTTTGTGGGTGTGTGAACAATGCTTTATTTTGTGGTGTGTCAACAATATTTTGTTTTGTGGGTGTGTCAACATGCTTTATTTTGTGGATGTGTCAACAATGCTTTATTTTGTGGTGTGTCAACAATGCTTTGTTTTGTGGGTGTGTCAACAATGCTTTATTTTGTGGATGTGTCAACAATGCTTTATTTTGTGGTGTGTCAACAATGTTTTATTTTGTGGGTGTGTCAACAATGCTTTTTGTGGGTGAGTCAACAATGCTTTATTTTGTGGATGTGTCAACAATGCTTGGTTTTATGGGTGTGTCAACAATGCTTTGTTTTGTGGGTGTGTCAATAATGCTTCGTTTTATGGGTGTGTCAACAATGCTTTATTTTGTGCTTGCTGTAAACATTGCTTATTTTGTGGATGTGTTAACAATCAATGCTTTGTTTTTTGTGTCAGCAATGCTTTATTTTGTGGATGTGGTAACAATGCTTTATTTTGTGGATGTGTCAACGATGCTTTGTTTTGTGAATGTATCAACAATGCTTTATTTAGATGGTGTGTCAACAATGCTTTATTTTGTTGATGTGCCAACAATGCTTTATTTTGTGGGTGTATCAACAATGCTTTCTTTTGTGGGTGCCAAAATGCTTTGTTTTGTGGGTGCACCATCAAGCTTTATTTTGTACTTGTGTCAACAATGCTTCATTTTGAGGATGTGTCAACAATGTTGTGTTTTGTGGTTGTATCAGTAATGCTTTGTTTCGTGGGTGTGTCAAAAAATGCTTTATTTTATGTGGTAGTGTGTGTGTGTCAACAATTCTTTGCTTTATTTTGTGCTCTTGTCAACAATGCTTTATTTTGTGAATGTCAACAATGCTTTGTTTTGTGAATGTCAACAATGCTTTGTTTTGTGGGTGTATCAACAATGCTTTGTTTTGTGAATGTGCCAACAATATTTTATTTTCTGGGTGCGTCAACAATGCTTTACTTTGTATATCAACAATGCTTTATTTTGTGGGTGTCAACAATGCTTTGTTTTGCGAGTGTGTCAGCAATGCTTTGTTTTGTGGGTGTGTCAACATGATTTGTTTTGTGGGTGCGTCAACAATGCTTTATTTTGTGGGTGTGTCAAAATTGCTTTATTTTGTGGGTAATGTCAACAATGCTTTATTTTGTGGGTGTGCTAACAATGCTTTATTTTATGGCTGATTTCAACAATGCTTCATTTTGTGGATGTGTCAACAGTGCTTTGTTTCGTGGGTGTGTCAACAACAGGGATGGGTACGTATTCTACGTTGGGTTTTCTACGTGTCCAATCAGGCGTACACAACTGCAGCGTACGTGTCATTGTGAGTACACAATTATGGTAATGCTCTCAAAAAGCATTTCCTGAATTGTGTACGCAGTAGAAAACAAACGTAGGAAACTATTTTCTACGTGCGTAACAAACTCGCGTAGAAAACTATGCCTTTTTATTTTTGTTTTGAATCCATATTTTTACGAGCATATTGTACCTCATATAGCAATTTGAACCTTCTGTTCAATTGCCATTTAGATAAACCCTCCCTACCAAAAGTCTTCAAAGATAGGAGGTCATTATTTACTCAGGCACCATTTGGAATCAATGGCAGCAATCGCCGCAATAATTGATCATGATACTCGTGTGTGGCTTGAAGTTGTACCCACGGAGCCCTGTCGAAATTTGGGGGAATTATTTGGAAAAAAAATAATTTGTATTAAGCAGTCCTTTGCAATTTCTCCGATGTTCGAGGACATTTGGTAGACTCTGTACCTGTGGCCACTGATTAGTTGGTAGTTAATAGGAGGCAGGCTGTTTCACGTGGAATGGGATGGATTCCAACAAGTGCCATCTCATGGAGTCTCAAATGCCAAAAGAAGATGAAAGGCAAGGTGTATCCAATGTGGAAAAGTTAGGTATTGTATATACAACTGAAGACAGCTTGAAGCTCACAATGGTATATTCCAACCACCATTGGTCTGGTGACAAAAAATCTCAATAATTGTAATTATTTGTTGTCTCCAAATTTGTAAATTGTGATCACAAATAATCTCATTTGGTCCCTTGTACTTTGCAACATAAATGCTGACCATAGGAGAGCAGTCAATTTCTCTGATTTTGGCCATTTTCCAATTCCTGGCTTTGTTCAAAATGTGAGTTCATTCGCTCTTTTTGCAGTTTCGGTAGAACCTTCTGGCCATGCTGATCTTAGGAGAGCAATCACATTTCTCTGATTTTGACCTTTTTCCAATTCCTGGCCTTGCTTTAAATTAACGTTTTAACATTTTTGCATTTAATTTACATTTTTAAAATATTACCTATGCTGAAAACTTCTGGCTACAGATTAAAGAACTTTTTCAAGCCTTTATAACGGTTTGTTACAAACTTTCTAGTTTGCAGATCATAAGATTTAAATGAAGTAGTAAGTTAAGACAAATTACAAGCCTAAAAATGAATAGGCCTATTTTAATCGAAAAATACAGCTAGAGAGTTGTGTACGTCACCACTCTACCTTGGAGTTGTTTGCAGTAATTGTGTATGCCGAATTGAGTTTTCTACGCGTAGAAAACTCGACGTAGGCAACCTCGACGTAAATTACGTCTAGTTCCGTACGTCTACCCATCCCTGGTCAACAATGCTTTATTTTGTGGATGTGTCAACAATGCTTTGTTTTGTGGTGTCAGCAATGTTTTGTTTTGTGGATGTGTCAACAATGCGTTATTTTGTGGTGTGTCAACAATGCTTTGTTTTGTGGGTGTGTCAACAATGCTTTGTTTTGTGGATGTGTCAACAATGCTTTATTTTGTGGTGTGTCAACAATGTTTTATTTTGTGGGTGTGTCAACAATGCTTTTTGTGGGTGTGTCAACAATGCTTTATTTTGTGGATGTGTCAACAATGCTTGGTTTTGTGGGTGTGTCAACAATGCTTTATTTTATGGGTGTGTCAACAATGCTTTGTTTTGTGGGTGTGTCAATAATGCTTCGTTTTATGGGTGTGTCAACAATGCTTTGTTTTGTGCTTGCTGTAAACATTGCTTATTTTGTGGATGTGTTAACAATCAATGCTTTGTTTTGTGTCAGCAATGCTTTATTTTGTGGATGTGGTAACATTGCTTTATTTTGTGGATGTGTCAACGATGCTTTGTTTTGTGAATGTATCAACAATGCTTTATTTAGATGGTGTGTCAACAATGCTTTATTTTGTTGATGTGCCAACAATGCTTTATTTTGTGGGTGTATCAACAATGCTTTCTTTTGTGGGTGTGTCAACAATGCTTTGTTTTGTGGGTGCGCCATCAAGCTTTATTTTGTACTTGTGTCAACAAAGCTTCATTTTGAGGATGTGTCAACAATGCTGTGTTTTGTGGTTGTATCAGCATTGTTTCGTTGGTGTGTCAAAAATGCTTTATTTTATATGGTAGTGTGTGTGTGTGTCAACAATTCTTTGCTTTATTTTGTGCTCTTGTCAACAATGCTTTGTTTTGTGAATGTCAACAATGCTTTGTTTTGTGGGTGTATCAACAATGCTTTGTTTTGTGGATGTGCCAACAATATTTTATTTTCTGGGTGCGTCAACAATGCTTTACTTTGTATATCAACAATGCTTTATTTTGTGGGTGTCAACAATGCTTTGTTTTGCGAGTGTGTCAGCAATGCTTTGTTTTGTGGGTGTGTCAACATGATTGGTTTTGTGGGTGCGTCAACAATGCTTTATTTTGTGGGTGTGTCAAAATTGCTTTATTTTGTGGGTAATGTCGACAATGCTTTATTTTGTGGGTGTGCCAACAATGCTTTATTTTATGGCTAGTTTCAACAATGCTTTATTTTGTGGATGTGTCAACAGTGCTTTGTTTCGTGGGTGTGTCAGCAATGCTTTATTTTGTGGGTGTATCAACAATGCTTTGTTTTGTGGATGCGCCAACCAGGTGCGGACTGGCCTGGGCGGGAGGGCGGGAATCTCCGCCGTGGCCCTCGAGGAGACGCACGCCTTTGTAACCATTTTTGGCGAAATTTTCGTTGCCTTAGCTACGCTTAGCTCCGCTTTCAGAACGGAAACAAAATCCAGATATTACCAGAGGGCGTCTACGAAAGCCAAATATTACCAAAGTGCGTAATCTCGATTTGAAAAAATGCGGCATAATGCTTCCCCAAACTTCAAGCCATTCTGACGAATTCAATTATCTTTGTGCAAACATTGCAAGCTAACGAGTGAACAGCTCAACTCCTCACATGGGTCCTTTTGCCCACTCTTTGTTCTGAACGTCGAATTTGTGGATGTTTTCATTCTTTTATTTTTTTATTTAATGACCGTGACCAAATTGATGTTCCAAAACAAGGAAAAGAATGTGGGAACCTTTGGCCTCAGTTTAAGGAAGCTGGTCCAGTGCCATGTATGGATAAGTGACCTTCATCTATATTTGCTGTAAATTTTCTTGGTGTGCTTTCAAACTGGTTAGAAGTCAAATGTAAACCAATAAATCAAAGCTGTGTCACAACTGTACCAATACGGGGGATGTTGCAGTTTTAACCAAGGTGCTTTTACGACTCTTCGCTTTTCACGATGAAAGTTTGACTTTTCAACATGAAATTTCGACTTTTAAACTCGACATTTCGAATAGTTTATTGCAATATGCATGCACACCATGGCTTGAATCCCGCATTTCACCTTTGCTGCCTGCCGAATTTCATCTTATCTGCCTTCCGAATTTTATCTTGCTGTACCGAATTGCATCTTATCTGCCCACCGAATTTCATCCCTACCGAATTTCATCTTGCTGCCTGCCGAATTTCATCTGAGCTGTGTTCCGAATTTCATTTTAGCTACCAACCGATCCAACCAACTGGCTCCAAACATAACAATTTTTTTATGCATGCTATGCCTCCACAGTTGAGAAGGAAAAATGACAAGCGAAAGATACAACCCAATCAGTGCAAGCAAGCACAGTCATATGCCTGTTAAAAATCTTGTCTGCATGGGGCTCCCTAAAAGTAGGAACGGAACAGAACACGGAGAAATAAAATTAGGAACGGAGCGGAAATGCCACTTTCTCGGCTGGTAACATCTCGCAATGGGCTAGGAACATCTCATAAGTGCTAGGGACATCTCGTAACGGGCTAAGAACATCTCGGAACGGGCTAGGAACATCTAGGAACGTGCTGTGATCATCCCGGAACGGGCTGTGATCATCCCGAAACGGACTAGGAACATCTCGTAAGTGCTAGGAACATCTCGGAACGGGCTTGGAACACCTTGGAACGGGCTGGGGTCTTCCCGGAACGGGCAAATAACATCTTGGAACGGGCCAGGAACATCTTGGAACAACCATTCCGAGATGTTCATAGCTCGTTTAGAGATGTTCCAAGCCCCTTCCGGGATGGATGATACCAGCCCGTTCTGAGATGTTCCTAGACCGTACCTAAATGTTCCGAGATGTTTCTGGCCTGTTCCTAAATGCTCCTAGTCCGTTCCGAGATGCTCCTAGCCCGTTCCGAGATGTTTCTGGCCCGTTTCGAGAAGTTCCTAGGCCGTTGCGGGATGATCACAGCTCGTTCCTCGCCCATTCCTAGCCTGTTCCTAGATGTTCCTAGCCCATTCGTAAATAAAATGTTCCTCGCCCGTTCCTAAATAAAATGTTCCTAGCCCGTTCCGAGATGTTCCTGGCCCTTCCTTGATGTTCCTATCCCTTTCGAGATGTTCTTAGCCTGTTACGAGATGTTCATAGCCTATTCCAAGATGTTCCTAGCCCATTACGAGATGTTCCTAGCCCTTTCCGGGATGATACCGAGTCCATTCCAAGATGTTCCTGGCCCGTTCAGCGATGATCCCAGCCCGTTGCGAGATATGTTGCCAGTTAGAAAGTGGCGTTTCCGCTCCGTCCCGTTCCTACTTTTAGGGGAGCCCCTCTGCGTGTGCTTGGCTGAGTCAAATTGAGAGGAGGCTGAGCCCACCCCCATGTTTTTCTGGTTTGTATTCGCATTATGAGCAGATCTTAATCCGGATACATTGTTTTCACTGCGCTGTGCCTGTAAACAAGAATGCAAAAAGCCATTTAGCTTCTGTGTAATTACATCAAATCTGTAAACAAGAAAAATTGACACCGATCACCACCCTGAGGTCCCCCCTCACACAAAAAAAAAACAAATGTGGTTTTCCATGTTGCACACAAACTACCTCCAGACACTGCCATGTCAAGTTATAAGTTGTTTCTTCCCAGTTTAACTGGTACTGAAGTCTGCAAATTCTAAACGACGCCGTTAGTTTCTAATTTTTACATTATTTTTTTGTCATTTTAACAATGTTTAACTTACAATTTTAACAATGTTTAACAGTGCCTAACATAATGCTTTGATTTTTACCGATGCTGTGTTGTTTAATAATTTTATGCCAATGATATTTTATGAGGCATTTTAAATGCAAAAAAAATCAGGCATCATAGTATCACCAACTGAAACTGCAATAAAGACTTTGCTGTGTTGCATGATTTTGTGCTAGTAAAGTTGTACCTAATTGAGGCATTTTAGACATTGAACAGAATAATCCCTGGTTGGTATCTGCATGTACCGACCTACGATAAATTCTTTGATGAAAACCGCACGAAAAAACTGTAAGGCTCCACTTAATCACCTATACTGTGGTTGTGTATTGATCCCGAATGGAATCAATGGATGACATGTAGGGACCAGTCTGCACAATCAATTTAGAATTTAGGTATGTACCCTGGTTGTGCATACTGGTCCCTCTGAACCCTCTGTGAAAGGAAATTCTATGGTTGTGTGTCCCGACAGTGCAACAGCCAAGTGTGACACTGCTATACTGAATTTTTTTCCTGCTTGCTAGTTGTTTTTATCATTATTGTCTCGCTTCAAATGGTCAGTGAAATTTTTGGATTTAGGTGAGGGAAAAACTGGGGATTTGAAGGAGAAAATTGAGTGGAAACCCTGTTTCAAAATAATCAATCCCCTACTCTCCTTCTCCTAAGATTGTATTCACAGTTTTCGTGAGTCCTGTCGTGTGTGTAGTCCTTCTTTGATTATTCTTTGCAACGTGTCTATTTGGCATACTAGAGACATGCATATTTTTGTTGACATTTCATGTTTCTTTTTTTTCTTGTCCCAACAGGTTTAAAACAGGTTTTTAGCCTCATGGCTCATGAATGATTGCAGAATGCAGCTTTGTTTCAAGATTGTTCAAAAACGGATTGTTGTTCACTAAAATATCACTTGGTCTGCTTGATTACCACCAACAAAAACTACAGTGTGACGCTTCGGGGATGTTGCACCCTTGCTGTCGAAGGAATCACGAAGCTTTGGGTGTTTCTTGAAGCTGAGCTAATAATAACATTCAACAGGGTGCTGTATCTCCAAAATGCCACACCACGTTCATTCAGTCTTGGTTGGTGATATTGAAAACCCGAGTGATATTTTTTTTAATTGAACATGCAATCTGCAGGTCTGGTTTCCATGCCTCCTTATGGGATTGTTAAATTTCACAGTTGTTAGTGAGTAGGCTCATCTACCAAATCAACTTCACAAGATTGTGTAGGTGTGTGTGGTACATGTGTACATAACCACAAACCTGTTTGTTGGGCCGTCTTGGCTGGAATCGTGTTCTTCTCGGCTGCCCGCTTGTTGTTTGTTTCAACAATCACTGCCTTCATTCAGAAGCTGTTGTTCTCATCTACAATCCTGATTGGAACTCTTCATGTGCCCCGGTTGGCATGGCCAAGTTAGAAAGTAAGTCCACGCTGATCTTAAAAATATCTTGTGGAAGTATTTTTGATGCTGTTGGTTATCATGTTTTCTCATTCTATTTTGTACAAATCAGTGATTTCCAATCAAACTGGACAGCAATGAAGAAGCGCAGCAGCCTAGCACTGCGGTTTCTCTGCTGGGTTTCTCGCGGCGGTCAGAGAGGGGAGATTCAGCTTGGCTCCGCATCCGCAGCTTTTTCAAGTGCAGCCAAAGGCTGAATAAAGTAAATGCTCCATGACGCAGTAGCAAGTGTTCGGGCCTTATGGCAAGACCTACTTCCTGGACAAATTTCATGGATTTCAGATAAAAACTTCAAAAATTACGACCAATTTTAGTTGCCACTTTGCCATTCTCTAGTCTGGATCCATTCAAAGAGAGTGCTCTCCTGCCCGTCGAGAGAGCACCCATGAGAAGGAGGGGGTGAGAGAGACCGATGCCACACGCTGCTCGAGTGGCATATGGGCGGCTCTGCTGCACGGGAAGAAGCAAGCAGAGAGTCTAGATGAACACGCCTGGTGCAAATAAGTTTTCCCGATAAAATTTCAACCAGTTGAATTCAAGGACGATTACGTAGAGGACCACATATGTCTGCTTCCAGAAAGCAAGAATGCTCCTATTCTCAATCACAATATTTGTTTAGGATTTATCCTTTTTATAGAAATTCAATAAATTCAGTTTTCCTCAACATTTGGTATTTTATCAAAAAAAAAAACCAAAGAAAAAACTACAATGTTGACGTGTATTTGTTAGTAGTCCCTCGTTCATGTCATCAGCAACCATCATTGTTTTAAGATCTTTTTCTAAGCTCCATCTGACTTCATCGATCATGTTTTTTTCCCTTCGATAATTCGCTGTCGAAGTCGAAATGTAAATTGTGTCTTTGATTGGCTCTGGTTGTAATTGGCTATCAGGTACTGCCCAGCTCCCGCCAATTCAAGATTCCTCTTAATTTGTTGACACACTGTGGTTATAGGGGTTTATTTAGCTCCCGATTTCTTGAGCTATTCTTACAGACAAACGATAGAAAAAGTGAGGTTGTGAGGTTTCTGCGCTGTTTTTTTTTCTCAAGGAACATCTTTAGAATTTTGTCTCTTCCCATTGTTTGTGTGTACAGTTCCCAGCATTGTTGTCCATAGCGGTTCAAACACTGCCGTTTCTGCACCTGCTCCAACAACCAGACCAATGGATAGAAGTTATCATGAGCATTTACCTCTCTTGGAGCAGGTACCTATTGTGCTGCGCCAAAATGCTGAAGTCTGGAATGTTTTTAGTTTCAACCCCCACTCCTAGTTTGCAGCTTTTTCTTTTCTTTTTTACTTTTTTTGTCAGCAAGCACCAGTTTGGTTTGTCCCCCTTCACCACCCTCAGTTTCATGTTTTACCAAGAAAAGCATGACGGATCATGTTATGTGCTGTGCTTTTTCCGACTGCCCTTTGATTTGCACGCACACATTTCATGTTTTTGCTCCCTGTTGGAGTAGGCTGGCCAACTGCATCCCTTGTTGTTTTTGTTTTGATAAGATTGATCAACCACAGGTATGCACCATTGTCACAGTTCCCGTACCTAACCGCTCAACACCAACGACCAATCCCACATTTGAACAACAAGAGAAAATGAAAATGAATTCGGTTGTGCTTCGGTTGTGCATGGAAGTCATTTTACTGTGCACACTTTCGACTGAATAGGCAATTTTGTCTTGGTAGAGTCGAACGGGGTTCATGCAGCCAAATGACATTTTCTTTCGGTTACCTACCGAAAGAAAATGTCATTTGACAGCAATGTCGAAAAAGTTGTTGGAAGATTTAGGTTTGCAGACATGAGTGTGTCACATTATGAAGTGGCTGCATTTTTTTTTTATCTATTTTCACTACAATACCAAGTGGATAGAGGCCGTTTAGTACATCAGTACAAACGTTTTTCTCCACAACCCCTCTTCCTCTTGAGAGAAACAGAATGGGGTGATTTTCAATCTTTGCTCCTTCAAAATCAATGGTTTTTATTATTTTTTCAATTTTCAATCTTTGCTCTTCAAAATCAATTGGCTTCAAATTTGGCACTGCTGGAGTCCGGACGTTTTGGTCACACGTTCTTTGTAACACCAAGTGGGTATCGTGTTGAAATCAGGATGTTTCAGTGTTTATTTTATGTTGCAAACAGTGGCTTTGGAACTGATATTCTTGATTTAGAGAAAAACTCACTTCAACCAATTGATCCATAGTTCCCAGTATGATACTCTTCTGTTGCATTGTACAGAAGAGTCGGAACTGTACTTACTGTGAACTTTGGCTAATGGATAAAATCGAGTTTTTCTCCAAATTTTTATTTGCCATTGTCCCAAGAACTCCCCGAAAGCCGAACGGACAAAGATTAGGAGCCAAACGTGGGAGTAGGGGCTTGGTCACAGGACTGTCCCCTGACTTTTGCCCAAAATGTCCACCCCCCTTCCTTTTGGCCAAAATTGCGTGACGTTGGACACATACTCCCTGACACTATTAACCAAAAGGGCCATTGTGGTTGACCCACCGTGCATCGCCTATTCAGTTGCGAAATGCTCTGTGACCGTTGTAAGAACCTGTAGTCGAGATTTCTCTCTTGTGCCCTGGGGACAAGACCTCTGAACAGTGGTGAGTAGTCATATTGAGATGCTAAATGCTAAGAATATGCCTTTATTTGGACATGTTTAGATCCTTATTCCCCTTTCGCGGAACCTTTTCCTCTACCACCCAATAGAGAATGCTGATCTTGTCCCAACAAACGGGCCAGCTTGATTCTTCATGCTCATGTGTCATTCTGCAACTTGTTAGGCCTGGGCCCGAAGTAAAAGGTTTTTTTGCTGTAGTTTTTTCCAGTGCTAAACCTACACCAGTTGCAGCTGGTCTTTCTGTGTGCTAATTTTTGTGCATGGCATTTCTGTCTGCGTTTGGCTTTTTACAGTTCTTACACATTGTAACTTATTTGTTGATCTCAAGACCTACCTGCGATTTCGAGGTAATTTACTTGCACAAAAGCAATTTTGTGGAAAACTAGCTGTCACCTTCCTCTGGGCATCTTACGTAGGTAGGTACGCTGGGTAAAAATTACATTTAAAATGCATCCTTCTTCAGGGATCAATTTCTATTAAGTCACCTTCCATGTGCTGTGCATCTGGAACGTGCAATTTTACTTGCTAGAACATAGTTTCTTGCCCCAGTATGGCTGCAATATCAAGTCTTGCAGTTCACAGTGCCTTTATGCGCAGTGTAAATGTAAAATTTTAGGACTCACACCCTTTGAATTTAGGTCCGTTTGATAGTTGTCCAGGAAAAAATGGCTTCTTTTTTTGTTTGAGCCTTTCTCAAGTTGCTTGAAGTGGATTTTGAGCACTGGTATCAAAGCAACATTTACGGCCAACCTGTGAATGCACTCTGAACTGAACTCCCTAAGTCTCGAGAGGTTTTGATATTGCTGCGTTCACTTCCGGTTCACTTTGGAAGATGCTCCTTCTTTGGGGAAAGTGCTTGAACTACTTGAATTTTGTTCACTAACAAGTTAAATTTCATTCATGACCAATTTCTTCTTGTGTTTTTCTTCAGCCTGAATCCCTTCCTTCGGAGCATGCTTCTGGCTTCATTACGGCCAAAGTTACCTGCCAGGAGTCAGTACCATCCAGTGGTCAACAACTGTGTTCGGGTTGTCCTGGGGATCACCCCGAATACATAGTTGGAAGTGCTGTTTCAGAAAATTATCCTCAAGGTATGCTTTTCAATCGACTGTTGATACAAATTCATGTCGGCCTTTGACAATAATTGTATTTAAGCCTTTTTTGGGG
>JASGXE010011712.1:0-14607 GCA_030068105.1 Sinentomon sp. SZTP_YWyxl
GAGAAGGAATCAGACCAGTGGGTGGAACATGCGAAGCAATATCTTGTGAAGTGGAAGGGAAAGGTTTCTGCTGCCTTGGAGTGAGGGTGGTTGGAGATTTTTTGTTTTTCTTTATCTATTTTTTCGGATCCGATCTGGTGCATTGCCACGGGGTTGATAAACATGAGGTTTGGGAAAGGGTCGGGGACCCACGCCCAGACCTAAGCCGGGAACCTGCCCGGAGACGGCGGCCCATGTTGGCGGCCCCCCACTGCGTGGTCAGTGCAAAACCGTTTTCACGCAGCTGGGAAGAGGGAGTGTGCGTACTGCTGGCGAACGCCGCTGGTGCTTCCGTGACTCCCTGCGCTAGTTAACCGAGCTTATGCCGGACAGCGCTCACGCCGCGTGACTGACACAAGGCGAACCATTCCCCCGTTGTTGTGCACTGGAAAGGGGAAGTTCTCATCTCTATTTCATTTAATTTCACTTTCTTGCATCTCTTATTTCTTTCTTGTATCTCTTATTTCTTTCTTGTATTTCTTTATGTCATCTTTATTTCTTTTCTTTTTATTCTTTTTAAAAAGCTGCCTCTTTTGAAGTTGCTTTGCTTCCTTCCTTAATCCTTTTTTCTCTTTCTTTTTTCTCCTGTTTTAGATAATAAACGAATGTCAAGGTGAGCAGTTGGATGAACTGTGGTAAGGGATCTCTGATGAACTCAGAAGATGACACGGAATGAAGGACGAAGGAGGTGTAGATAAATGACGAATGTGAAGGTGAACAGTTGGACGAACAACTGTGGTGAGGGATGTCTGACGAGCCCGGGTGATGACACTGAATGGATGACGAAGGATGTGTAATGACGATGCCTAGCCCGGGAGATGATTGATCTGACACTGAGCAAATGATGAAGGATTTAGCCAAAATTCAAAGCTAAGTTTTTCTGTTTCGCTTTCATTAATTTTTGTCTTTAGGTACCTAGGTAGGTAGGCCTGACTTAAACTTATCTCAGATTTCAGGGCAAGAGGAGCTTTGAACATGTTTGTGAAGGAGCAGTCTCGTTCGCATCTTTTGATGTTTTGCTGTGTGGTTCAAGTTTGAGTTGGGCTAGATAGTGGTTAGGTATTTCTATAATGTAGGTATGTAATTTTGTGTTGCGCTGGGGTTTTGTGAGTGAGTGAAAGATGTTTTTCTTCAATTGTTTTGTCTTTTTGTCTTTTTAGTCGAAAGTAAATTTTAGGTTGTGGGTTTTTGCCGAAAAGAAGGCATCATACCTTACGTCTTGTCTTGTCTTGTCTTGTCGCATCAGTTCATTTTTTGCCCGCCTCCTGAACATGAGAAAATGAGGCGGCACCACCTCCCATGAATATGAGAAAATGATGCGGCGGAAACGGCGGAGGCAGCGGTGGTTTTTTCTCTTGATTTGTGTTTTTCATCTTTCCAAGAGCCATCGAGGGATTGAAAGAAAACATTGAAACCGGGTTGTCCAAAAATGAAGAGTGTGGCGTTGAACGTGAACAGTTGCAAAATGTTCATTCAAAACACGAATGCAAACGAATTCGCATGAGAGTTTTTCATTGTTTGTCATCAACACAAGATTCACACGCAAGTTGCCTGTTTGAGAAATGCTGTCTGTCAACGCAAAATGGATGAGATTGTCAAAATCTCTTTGAAAATGGTGGTTCATGGCGTTGATTCCAAACGTTTTGTCAATGTTGAAAAAATGTTTGCGCTCTGCTGGGCAGAATGTGGACGATGATGATGGTCATTTTCCTTTTCGCAAGAATTCGATTGCCCCGTGTTCACAGCAATGAAACATTTTGTGAGCCTCGTGTATTGCATAATCCACGGGGGCACTTTTCTGGGAAAAATGCAGCAAACGTTTTCCAACTTGTGCATGAAAAAACGATCCCCCTGCTTTTGACTGAAGGTTTGGAATTCTTCGCAATGTTCATTGTTGTCGGTATGATGTCAACATCACATGTCATTCACTCGGCCGCAGAAATTGCCATGTTTGCTGTTGCAGCAGGAACAGGCCAGCTGAATTAATTAATGAATGCGCAGCCCCGTAGCCAGGATTTTTATTCAAGGGGGCAAGCCCCATATGGACATTAAAGTTCTGGGGGTAGCCCAGACGGGGGTCTGGGGCAGAGCCCCAGCGGGGTTCCAAGGGGCAGAGCCCCCTGGCTGGGGGTCCGGGGGGCGGAGCCCCCCAGAAGTTAAAGAAATTTTGATTTTTTGGGTTCATTTTGGGGGCAAAATTGGTGTTCTGGAGGCCAAATTTCCCACCAGGACAAGACAATAACACATGCCAGGACTGGAGGGCAAGCGATCCACTGCGGTTATCGACACATCTGATGAAATTTGCTCCAGCTGACAATATAAAAAAGGAAAAAATCAAAGGCTGACAAGAGGTGCAATAGGGATATCGCCTGGAAAGAAATTCAGCGTTTGCCAGCTGAAATGATTTTGCAAATTCCTTTTTTTTTGCATTATGCGGAAGGCTTGGAGATCTGCAGTGACAAGAGAGGAAAGAAAATCAAAATCTTCTGCACAGCAAAAATCTCCCAATTGTTTGAAATGGCAGAAAATGCTGCGTGCGGATTTTTAAATTTGATATTGGCACAATTTTAATGCAATGAGTGATTGATTGATTTGTGAAAAAAGCCTGTTTTCAATGGCCTTTTTTTTGACATTTTGCTCCAGTCGGGCTCAATTTTTAATTTTTTCAGGGGGGGCTTGGCAGTTTCCAGGAGGGGCTTTGCCCCCGAAGCCTACTCAAGATCAACGTTGGGCTTTTGGCAGTTGCATGAGAAAGGTGGAAATTTGCATCGATGTCAGGGAAGAATGCTTCTTGTGGTTTTTTCAAGGTCACTTGATCAAAGTTGTGCCCAAAGCAATTCAAAGAGCAACTTGCATTATTTTTGGCGACCCCGTCGTATTGTTTGACAAAATTGTTCGCCGCTAAGTGAAGTTTCCTTGATTTTACAACTGGTATCACTGAGTGCTTCCATCTTTTCTGCTCTGTCCTCTTCAATTCTGATTGGAACTTATCATCACGCTTCTGCCTCTGCTTTCTGCTGAAAATCATGTCACTTCATGTTGACATCCCTTCACATATGGCTGAGTAAGTTCCAATGTACGTTTTCATTTTTTTTCTGCACTCTATGCAATGTCCTGGACAATGGGTGTGCATGCATATAAAACTGCATGTCATCGCAATATTGTACGTGCAATTATTGAATACACTTAATAAAATTGGAGTAAATTAAAAAAGAAAAAAAAATATCACCAAAATTGATTAAACATCAAACATGGGAGTTCATCATTTGGCCTTTTTCCAAACTTTGGCTGGCACCATTTAAAATCAATGAAAACATGCGCCACAAATCGCATTAATGATATATGTTGCAACGAGTGAAACTGTATCAGGCTCTGCTAAAATTGGACTCCTGTCTTATTCGATCATGCACACGAAAGCGAACAAGGCAGTTGGCTTTGAGCTGAGAAACCGGCGATCCATGAAATTTACTTTTGTTGGCCAGCGTTTAATTATGCCTGAATGTTGGCAAATGAAAATCGCGCTTTCAACAAGAAATAGCTAAGTTGGCATAGCACCAAAACACCGGATCCTTGTTCGAATTGTCCAACAGACACAGACTGGAGACACCGTGCGGAGATCTGTCTGGATTTTCGCGTCTCGCTTTTTCCTCATAAAAATGAAATAAAAAGGGATATCAAAGAATCCAATCGCCAAAAACAACAGAAAAGCAACAATCCAAAGGCTGGTTGACAGACGATCGTTTTGAAAACAAACAGCTCTCAAATTATCTAAAATACCGAAGGGAAAGTCAGTTTACACATTGGAAAAAGTTAAACGAATGAATTTCTGTTGACGAACACGAGGGCTCAATGTTCGGTTCCGCCTGATGGCGGACCGTGTTGTGTGGAGGATGCTGTGCTTTTCACTCACAAATTGTCAGATTTTATTCATTCACCGCGAAAAATCAAGACACTGGCATTTCGGATCGACACAAAATTTTGAGTCAAACAAATAAAACAAAAACATGCACGTCAAAAAATAAAAACAAAAAACAAATACCGTGAAGAATCAATAAAGATATTAATGGAAAAAAGGTCACATGACTGGTCAAGAGCCACAAGGTGCGATGCCCAGGGATAACTTAGCCCTCAAAATGGAAGGGGACACGCAAGAAAGGGACTTCCAATCTCTTTGCGGGGGAAGAAAGAATTATTGTCGGTTTTTGCAGACCGGACAGACAAACATTGCGTTCGAAAGACCCCGTGATCACACGCACCGCTCTCCTTTGGATCATATCCACTCTCGAGATATCCGCCAGGAGACACTGGGTCCCACACTGGTGCAACATTTTTGGAGTGCACATTGTGAACATTGTGAATTTGTGAACAAAATTGTGAACATATTTGGAAAATTGGAATGTTTGATACCTCTGATGGATTGAGAATAAAAATTGAGAAAAGCAAAAAAAAAAAAAAAAAAAAAAAAACACTGCGAATTCCAAAATAGGCAAAACAGAAGAAATGTAGGTATGCTTAATGGGACAACGCATGCCCCGTTCGATGTTTTTGCAGACATTGTGAGAAATAATGGACGGATTTTGATTAAATATTGATAATTCCAAAGCCAAAGAATGTGCGGTAAAGAAATGTAATGTAGAAAGAAAATACTGGCGACAAAAACATTTTCGTCCAATTTGGCGCATGGCGAATTCGCCCGCAACTTCCAAAAAGTGACAACTCGACAACGGCTTCCAGCAAAATTCAAAATGCCATACCTCTAATGCGGATTCACAGCACCAAACCACCCGTTTTCTCCCTTTTCCTTATCTTTTTCATTGAGTATGAAGCCAGCAACTGCCAGTCATGTTTTGCTCCACAATGTTGTGAACCAAAAGGGCAGAACTTTTGGGATGGGGCCTACACGTACGAAATACTCGTACTTCACATTTCTGTTGCAAAAATGCAATGCAGGTGGTTTGCTTGCTGGCCATGTGTAACGCAATCCTCTCCAGATGGATCACAAGGGGCTGGAAGAAAGTGTGAATCGATTATTCCAGACAGCATGGCGTCACCCATATTTACACGAAAAAGTCCCTCAGGCCTTCAACATGGCATTTTTATTGACACTTTGTCACCACCAAATAAAAGACTAATAATTGATCCCTGCATTGCCATGTCCTGTTAATTCGCATAGGCGCAAGCTCATAAATCAGTCATTGGCGCAGTTGCACAAATGCTGCGCAGATCGCTCACAGCCAACGAGGTATATTTTTTATTGTATGTCGTTGCTCACAGCCCCACAGGTTCAGCCGTGCGAAATTTTGACTGCGTGCGTTATTTTTGTCTTTCTTTTCTTTCGGTCCCAGGAATAGATGAAAAACCAGCCCCTTCGGCTTGGACATTTACGTACGTGTCTACTTGTATTAGGGCCTATCCCATTTTATTGGTGGGAACAATTTTTGATTAATTTCAGTTTGACCTTCAAAGGGAAAGGAATGTCTGGTAAATTCTCTCATGACTTCATGAGCATTTTTTTCGAGTCAAGTTCTAATCTGGGAGGACAAAAATGCACTATCGCAGAGATACATTTTCAGAAAACAGCCGTAATCCCTGTAAGGCCCTGCAAGTGTCCTCCTTTGGCACCAGCATACGACTTTGGGTGTGCCATTTCTCTGTCGTGTAATCGTGTCCCCCTCTGATATTGGCAAACGGCTTTTTGGATTTTTCTTTGCGTTCAATTTCCTGCTTTATTTTTTCAGTTTATTTTTATTGCGGGCTGAGCGAAAATACGGGTTTGAGGCAACCAGGCTCTTGGTCAGGTCAAGGTTAGGTTGGGGTCCTCCCTCTGTGGCGTGCAATTTAACTTTTCGTAAAAATTATCCTAGACCTAACCTAAACCAATCTAGCCTAACCGAACATGGCCTGACCAAGCCGACCCTTATGATTTAACCCCTTATTTTTGCTTGGTCGTATTACCATAAAAAAGCAGCGTAATAAAACAAGGAAAATGCAAACCGTTTGCTGAGAGGACACAATTGCATGACACAGAGTGTAGACACACCCAATGACGTGTGTTGGTGCGAAACAGGACACAATTGCACGGCTCTTAATATGGCTACTTTCTGAGTGTTTCCTTGTGATTGTGCAATTTTGTCCCCCTGTACAATCGAAGAACTTGCGAGCAAAATCGCGAAGCGCGAATGTGACCTTTTGGTCGCCAGCTTTTTTTTTATGGACACTTTTTTGTTGTCCGAGACCGACGTTCTTTGGCTTTCGCATGATCCATGTTTGATCAAAATCCGGACACCTCATAGCGGTCAGACGCGAAGCTGGTTTTTGTTTCACGATTTCGAGTAAAAGAATCAGGTCTGTAGTAGGTGGATTTTGCAGTAGATTGACTGGAAGCTATAGGCGTATGCAAAGCAGTTGATTGACAGCCAGCATTGACAGCCAGCAATAATCATGCACTGAATCAATCCGAACCGAATGCCTGATGATGTTCTTCTCTCGCTTGGGTGATTTATAGGGACTTCATGGCATAGGCCCTATGCTATAATTTGCAGAAGATCTTAACAAAACTGCGTTCATTTTCAGAATGGTCCGCGCCAAAAGGCGCAGCAAAACGAAGGTGGGAGCAGGGGCACGACAGTGGTGTTCAAATTGTTCAACATTCTATGCCAGAATATCCGAGTTTTTTCATTTAGTCAAACTGGATTTCCCGAATGAGCTTGTATCTCAGTGGTAGAGCACTGGTCGTGAAGATCAAAGATCATGGGTTCGAATCGCGTCATCAGCAATTTTTTCCATTTTCGTTTGGCACATGTTTGCTTGACAAAACATATCACAGATGGAAAACGACCAAAACATGATTTTGACATTTTCCAGACATGAATTCACGTGCCTGTCTTCCAGTTGTTGGCAACAACAGCAGATGTGGACGACTCAAACCATTGCAGTCGGTGCCAATACTTGCAAAGGGAGGGCCAGCGAAGTTTCGGATCAGCACTGTACCAGAAGTGCACATTTTAAAAGTGGGAGCGGAACGACCAGCAAACTGGACAGATCGTGGTCACAGAAAATTGCAAAAATCTCAGAAGAGTAGAATTTCAAAGGACTGAGAGGTGAAAACCGACAGCATTTTGAAAATTGACCCCCCAGCACAAAATTTCCGATTGCCGATTTTTGCACCAAATTTCAGATCCCTGTCTACAAAAAGCGTGTGGACCATTCTGAAAATGAACAATCTTTTGCCCTTATAGATTCTGGGTCAAGAATTTGAAAGTGATTTTATGTTTTCTTTTTCCTTTTTTTGGATAGTGAATTCTGGATTTTTTAGAAGGAAGAAAAAAACAAAAAAAGATTCTAGTTTTATGACATGAGGAAACACTGGTGTTCTTTTGCGTCATTTTTCTGAAAAAAAAAACAACCTGCAAATAAAGAGCGGTGCGGGAGTGGTGAAACCATCATAGCAGGTGTTATAAATATTTGCAATTAAAATCTCAGTTCCCCAAAGAACGGTTTCAGAGTTAATATTTTGTCAAACATGCACATGTGTTTGCCGATTTTCCTCTAAAACTTTTGACATCGCACCTGCAGTCACAATGCTGCTGCTCCATTCTTGCTTTCGTTCTCTTCTCAGCAAACAGAAGCGAATGAGAGTGAGATTTAGCAAGGCGACCGTTTGAATCCGTTCGGTGCAGTTTGAATTCATTTCAATTTGCAATCCGAAAATGCAAAGAATTTTTATGATGATGGATGATAAAGAGACAATGTTGTCAGCTGAAGCTTGAAACCTTCTTTCTGTTCGTTGTCTCTCAAATTGTGAACGGAACAAAAATTTGATAAGCATGGGTCGTCGCAGACCACTGTTCCAATCTGATTCGCGAGGATACTCATTGGACGAAAAAAGTGGTTCGAAAAATGTCTGAGACAGAATTATAATTTAAATTTCATCAGCAAAAAAGAAGCAAGATATAAAAATTTTGGCAGGTCGTAGATTTTTTCATCCTTCCTGGACCTCTTTGTTGATCTACAGTTTGAAGACCCAAAAGCTCTATGTGTGCATGCATTTCACATGCATTTCAATTTCCAAATCCTGAGACATGATGTGTATCAATCATGCTTTTTCCGAATGGCCTGCTTTCACTCGCACAAAAAGGGACAACTTTCAAAATATGAATATGGGACATGAGGGGGCATACAAGACCAACAGAGGGGGGTAACAGAGGGGGCATGCAAGACCAACAGAAGTGCTCCCAAAACACCACCGGCACCCCCTCTGCATATTCCGGATGAAAAATCTGGAATTCCAGTCGAGTCTCCTTCTGGTGAGAATCAGAGACCACCTCGTCGTTTTACGAACGTTGAAGTTCACCCGCGAAAACAATAGCGCCGAAAGAGGCTCAATGAATGTTCTCCAGCACGTCCATGCAGGGCAGAAAAGTCTCCAGCAGAGCAAAAAAGTGACAGCTCAACGCAGTGTCAATTGTCCTGCGTCTTGACATTGTGCTCATGCGGTGGTAAACCACCTGCATCCTTGCAAAGAATCAAGTTTCGATTTTGGAATGGGGTGGCACTACCAATCCAGGGCTGGAGAGGGTGGTCCCTGAAAACCGGACAGGACCACCGGACTGACCCGGACGGGTTAGGTTAGGTTAGATTAGGTTAGGATAGTCTATCCTAACCTAATCTAACCTAACCTGTCCGGGTCGGTCCGGCGGTCCTTTCTGCCTGTCCGGCAGTCCTGTCCGGCTGTCCGGTTTTCAGGGACCACCGCTGGAGAGGAAGCATGGGATTTTGCTCTCAACAGAGGGAGCGCAGAAGGTCTATGGTGCCCCGTTGATCTGGGCCAGATCAGTCATGTGGGAGATTTTGGACTACGCAATTGCGAAGGAAAGAAAGATTGAAGGAAGGAAAGATTGCGCAATTGGAAAGGAGGACATCGTGATGAGGAGATGAGAAGGAAGGGTGCTGTCCGGCAAATGCTCACGGTTAACTGGCATAGAGAGTCATGGAAGCACTAGCGGCGTTCGCTAGCAGAACGCACACACTTCCCAGATGCGTGAAAAAAGGTTACACTGACCACGCAATGGGGGGCCGCCATCATGAGCCGCCGACTCCGGGCAGGTTCCCGTCTTGGGCATGGACACGGGTCCCAGACTCGTTCCCAGGCCATAAGTGTGTTCCACTCAACTTGTGTTCGCTCACATCAACTTGTGTTTCAATAGAGATGGCTTTGCAAAATTTAGAGTCAGTTTTCGCAGAGAAGCTCTTAGCCGTTCACAAAACTCGTGGAATGCAACTGAAGGTATAGGCCTAGTCAAAAGCTGCTCAACCAATCTTCTTCGCACATGTTCGGTGCAATATCAGTCCACCTTGCTGAGGTACGGTCTTTCATCAACATCCTGGGCAGTTGCAGGGAGATTGTGTGGACACAATTGAAAAGCATTGCACAAAGCCAAGTTTATAAGTGTTTGTAGGCAGTGGTCGGCATTGTAGATGAATGAAGCAGGCGATACGACCACGTCAACGAGTTAAAAACGAGAAGTCACTTCTCGTTTTTAACTCGTTGACGTGGTCGTATCGCCTGCTTCATTCAAAGCCAAGTTTTTTATTTAGCAAATTGGCGTTTTTCTGGACCAACAGTTGAATGGTTCTGGCCTGCGTGCGTGTCAAACAACAATAAACTGAAGCATAAAAGTCTGCGAGCAGAGAGCAACAAGTCCACATTTAAGAAGGCGGCCAACTAAACAATTCAAGCATCAAAGGTAGAAAGCTTAAATGTAAACGCAACTCTGACAAACTGCCTTTGAGTTCTTACTTTGCAGTCCAAAGGCAGACTTCTACCTTCAAAAACCAAAGGTAGGTAAGGTACCTTTATCTCATAGGTACCTTTGAAGACAAGTGTAAATGGGGTAACTACTAGGTACCTAATTCTTTTGATTATTTTCTGTTGCATACTTTGTCATATGAAGAATAAAACATACACACATTCCAACAGTCAAAACAGATCTGGAGCCAGCATCACATGGTATCCCTCTCCTCCTGGATGGATTACTCGCACTTTTGCAACATTTTGATATCCTATCCTGTGCTTTTCAGTTCTCTGCCAAATTAGCTTTTATTGGCCAATGCACTCTGAGCCCTACCTCTTTGCATCCTGGTGCAGAGTGATGCTGATGTGCTGGGTCATGATGTTTTTCTATTTTTCTGATTCCTCATGACCTGATTTTGTGACCAACTCTCCTCTTCAATTGCTCATTCTCTTTTTTGCTCTCCATTGCACCTTGAACTTTTTTGAGCATTGTTGGGGAGAGTTGCAGTTGGTTGGCTGGCTTATAATATCCCCTCGGCTGAACAACTGGTTGCATTTTGTTTGTTTTGTTTGCCTGTGCCATTTGTTGAAATGTTCTCAATGTTCTCTTGAATGTAATCTACATGAACTGAATGTATTGAATAATATTTCATGAACTGGGTAGGTAGGTACCTATTGTTTGAGATTGATGTTGATGTGCAAATTTTGTTTGTCTACCTGTTGGTGTGTTCTACTCCAGTTGTTCAGCTTGGTTGATATTGGCGATGATGGGGCCAAGGGAAACACACTTACCAGCACCCTTACCATTTCCGAAGAGACATCCGTCAACCTCCGCCATTCGTGAGGTGAATCAATTGGACAAGAAGAAACCAGATGTTGTGGCCCAAGACACGAACTTGCGAAGATCAGCAGGTACCACACAAAGAATAATTGAATTAGCATTCGGTACCAAAAAATCACAAGGCCCTAATCGGGCCTTCCCAATTGGTGATAGAATTAAGATCTCATTAGGAAGGATGGTTAAACTCAAGGTGTTTGGATTTATTTATCAATCCTGTGGGTATTTCAAATGTCGGTGAGGAGATTAACAAGTTTTCATGCCTCTCAGTCTCAATGCATACCTACTCATTGGGTAACTTATTCATAGGGCCCGGATTTTGCATAAAAGCATATTTTTCTCTGTTTGCGTCAGAGCGCTGATACCTTGGATCTGCATGGGACACATCAAGCTGAGCTGTTTGAGGCCATGGTTGTGTGGCATATCTTGGCATTAGGGAATATTTTGGCATATTTTGCCCTTTTTCCGTTCATTTTGTTGAAAAAAGAGCATTCTTATGTCAAGCACACGAAAAAAAGCCGTCGTTTATCTGCAATCCATGCATTTTGCGTTCACTCTCTTGCGCCGCGTGCGGTCGCAGACATGAAAGACATTTTCAGTCTTTTTCCAACCTTTTTCTTTGTAGCCCTGAGCGAGCATTATTTTCGAATTCCCCAGACGCACCAATGAATGCTCGATGGGGGCTCTCGCGGAGTCTTCTGCTCTCTGATTGGCTGGCTAATGCAGCAGCCAGCCAACCTTGCCAGCTCATCCAAATTTGCTGCACTCGCGCATGTGATGCAAATTTTTTGCAACTTGGAGAAAACCACGACATTGATAAATAATCTGCAAAACATTTGGCATATTTGGGAATAATTCTCTATTTTTTGGGCATATTTTGATGTTTTTGGGGCATATTTTATGGCATATTTCAGACTTTTAAGGGAATATCAATCCGTGCCCTACTTATTCAGTATGTACAGCACAGGAACAAACTCTGTGTCCATCAAAGAGTGGACTGAGCAGGCCATGAAAAGCCTATCAGCCCAAAAACTCTAATCTACAACCTGAAGCTGTTTTTCTTCTATTTGGAGCCAGCAGCTTAAATTAACAGCGACACTTGCCTTTGATCTGTTGCATGGGCGGAGGCAGGTTGTTGGCTTTCGCATGCCTTCACTTAATACCAATATTACTAGATTTTCCTTGAACAAAAATTTGGCTTGTCCAGTCATTTAAACACAGTATGGAAAATGTGCATTGGCATATAGATGTTTCAAATATTGGAACAGTCTCCCATTGGATCTGAAAAATCAAGTTTCTACCATGGCCCTAAAAAGGCATCTGATCTTATTGCCACATTTACAATGGATTTTAATCACGCAGTGCTTTGTTGAGCTGTTAGCACTGCGTGATAACAATGCCTTCAGCAAGTGTCAAACTCATCAATGGATTTTAATGTTGGAAGAGGTACGAAATTTTATTTTTGGGAACTGCCAGTGTAGGCTAGCTGATCAATGAAGTCCCACACACCACCCAGATGAGTACAAAATGATATTGAAGGGGTGAGGGGAACAGGGGCACACTTAAGTGCAGATCTCTTTCTTCATCTGAGAACATATGCAGCTGAAGTTGCATGATTCCACCTGAAACTGATTGCAATATGGATTGTGTCCTTGCTCTTGTTCTTCTCATCCATTGGTACAATAATTTAGAAATTTACAAGCTGGCATTCGACTTTTGGCCAAATGCCAGCTTGCAGACTTGGACAAAAAAATGAAAGGAAAAGAGAGAGCGAAAAAACAAGAGAAAGTTGATTTTTTTTCTCTCTCTTTTATCGACCATTTAGTCCTAGCTGAGCATTGTTCCTTTGACCCACTATCACTTTTATTGACACCATTCACCAGATAGGTAGGTAATTTTGGCACCAATCTAGCCTTTGGCTAACCAGCCATATTGCCTACTGATTGTGTAGGTAGCTTTTCTGATGTCACTAATCATTGTGTTCTTTTTTCTTCCTCTTTTTTTTTGGTTTGCTTCACGGCCTTGCCGTGAGTTGCCAACCTTCCTGTTTAGGTGAATTGATTTACATTGTGGTTTTCAATATTAACTTGACCTGTGAACTGAATTGCACTGTGGTTGCAAATTGGACTTTTTCATGAACATGTGCACGTTGAGAACAATCACTCCTGGAATTTTCAAGAACGTGTGCATGTTGGATAATCATCATGCCTTTGTCTCAATCTTTCGGGATGGCTGGCGATTTGTGCAAGGTTTGTGCCTAAATTTTAGTGTTCTGTTGTTTCCTTCAATGGAGTTTTTGCAAACCGAGATGCATTTGCTTTGTAAATTTTTGGCACCCACATGATTTCAAAAATAAATTTGAGAAAAATAAAATTTGAGAAAAATAAAAAAATAAATAAATTGGGCACGATAGCCTTCCATTATGAATGATCAGTTTTACATGCTGCCCCAAAGTAGAAGTAGCAGATTCAAGCATACTGCTTCACATTGCAACCCATACATAACAGGACCAACATTTTTACTCAACACTTTGTAGGTAGGTACCTACCTGTACCAAGTCCTGTCACTGTCAGGTTTTTACAGCCCATTCTCTGCAAATGTATCCTTATTCATGACTTCAAATGAAAGACAGATATAACAAACCAAAGTTGAGCTATAACACACCCAGGGTTGGCTTTTTGGCGGCAAAAACTGGTTTTTGCAGGACACTGGCAATAACGGGTTTTTACTGGGAAAAAACATGGGCAAAGTCCCAGGTCTCTCCCACAAAGGTCAACACCATCTCCCAGCACAGGAAGGGACCAGCTGGAGCAGTTGTTGTCATTCTGTTTGAAAGCGCAGAGTTGGAATGGTGCTGCAGTGAAAAAAGCCATGAACTGATTGAAAGAGAGGGCCTGGGCCTTCATGCTGTGTTGTAATAGAGCACTTCCCCACTTCGCTACTAAACTGAGTGCTGTGTCCGCGTTGTGAAGCAGATGCAAAGTTCTGCAACTCTATTTATGTTTACTAAGTTGGACATAAAAGCCAGAACCAGATTGAGACATATGTCGTGTCATTGTGGATTGGCCAGAACCAGATGTCATTCCTTGGTAAAGAAGGTAGGCCTACCTATGTACCATTTTTAACTTTTTCAGATTTAAAAAAGCCCTCTTCATGAGTGGTTTTATGCAGCGGCCTTTTTCATTTTTTGCACTAAAGTTCCATTTCTGAGCTGCTGAAATCGATCAATTTTCAAAATCTACCTGCCGCGGGGGAACTCTGTCCCACAGGACCCACCTGCCCCTAAGAACTCCGGGGCTGCCTTCGATAGCAAGAATGCAAGAAAGGGCTAGATAATTTTGCAAACAAAATTTTTTCAAAAAAAGAAAAAGTAGCCTCATTTACTTGCCCTATATTGGTACCTACTTGTACCACTGCACCTTGCTCAGTTCCTGGCTAAAACACTGTACGAGTACATGCTGCCTTGGGGGAACCAATAATTGTCAATGCTGAGTCTTGTTTCGTGGTTCTGCCTTGGCAAAGAATGGTGCGCCAACCGGGGGACACCACTGTCCAATGATTTATATACCTGTGGCCTCCAACTAGTTAAAAAAACAATAGGTAGATATTTATCGCACAGTACGACTTTCTTGTTGTTTGAGTCTTCTTTTTTGCGGTTTCTCACATGTTGGCAGGTACCTACCTAATTTAGGTCTACTTTTTTATTTTATCATAGGCTAGACAGTCCTGCTCGTTTTAGTTGTGTTAGGGCCAGTTTTTCCACTTAGCCTCGTTGCTCAACATCTGTCCACATTGCATTTGAAGAAAATTTCTCCAAACGGTCGGTGATATTTCATGCAAGTAGCAGGAAAAGAATGGTGAGTACCTATCGGATAATCATTTAAAATTCTCAGATGACACAGGTACCTACCTAGTTATATGCTTTGAGAGATGTGCC
>JASGXE010011713.1:0-13061 GCA_030068105.1 Sinentomon sp. SZTP_YWyxl
AACCAGGTGCCTTTGTCTCAGGTAGGTGTTGGTAGGTATGATTCAGATTAAGGAGCAAAAAGATCATTTCTATCCTTGCATAACATAACCTTTTATTTGCTTTTTTTGCTTATCTGGTCAGAGACAGTCATCTAAGGTGGGCCCAGTTTTCATGTGGAACTCTGATTTCTCCACTCTTTTTTGTTTCACAACCTGTGGAAGAAATTCTGTTTTTTAAGTGTTCGCTTAGTTGGGGTTGTCCCTCAAGTTGTACCAGACCCTTCACATATTTCATTGGCTTTGACTGAAGTGTGTTCACAAAGGTAAGAGACCTCTGAGTCTCACTCGAATGCTCATTTTAAAATCAAATAAAGTGAGGCTGGTCATATGCATGTCGTGTGCTTTGAAAGTGGTAGGTACAGTGCTTAAATTGTAAAATAAAAAGGGCCGGCTCCTAACATTTGAAAAGGGCAAGAGAGATTTGAAAAGGGCTTTTGGGCCCTTCGGTTGTCGGACATTTTATGTCGTATTTCAAATTGGTATGGGGTCTCCCCCGAAAAATTAAAGAATACATTCCTTCATTCTATTCTTCCCTTCCTCTTCTGGTTTCTTACAGCATTCAAATTCCCGAAAGGTGGCGAAATGCACAGAGGAGCAAGGGCTGCCACCTCTCAAAAGAAAAAGGGCAGCCGGCGCTCCCAGGGGCGGCCGGCTCTGAGAGCCCGAGGGAGCCCGCTCAATTAAAGCCCTGGGTAGGTACCAACTCTGATTTAATCAAAGGGTTTTCCAGAGATCAGATCAGATGTTTGGTTCCTGAGCTTGTACCTAGGTGAAAAGAATCAAAGAATCACAGCCCATTCATTGGTCTTTGTTCTTGGAAGGAGGGATTGTTTGTTGATATATTTTTCTTTAATCTTTACGAGCTGTCTCTTTTCTCTCTCCCCCTCACTCCTATCGTCATGTGTTTAGGTTCAGTCTTCTATGCTGAGGCAGAGGCATCATTCCCCCGTCACTCAACTGCAATCTCATGTTCAACCATACTCCCCAACTCCAACTAATTCCATGATCACTTCATCCCAGTACATAAATCAAGGAAATCAGCTAAACAACCATTTGATCTCAAGCGCAACCACATCATCATCTCTGCCATCTCCACAGTTGGTGACACCTCCAGCAGCTGCCGATTCACCTCCAATTGTTGTCAAGTCGACCACAACATCCACAGGAACATCGACTGGAAAGGGCTCCTCTCCTGGCCGAGCGGTTTGTTTGTTTGTTTGGTCATCGTTTTATCCATTCTTGGCCTGGGCCTGGGCCTCCACATTGATCGTGGACACACCCTATTTTCTTATTTCTTTTTTCGGGCAGCTGCAATGGCATTTTTTTCGGGCTGCTGCAATATCATATTTCAGGGGTTGGGGGTGCACCCCTGAACACAACTGTCAATGTGGAGATAAAACGCCCTTTAAAAAAAGAAATTTGAAGACAAAAATGGAAATTTTGATTTTTTTTTTTATCAATTCTTCATTTTGTTTTCTGTGCAAGGATTCGGGAAAACCAGGACTTTGTTTTGCGGTTTGCACCAAGACTTTCATTCATCCAGTGGCACACCTGAGGGGAGATTGGGGCGAGCGCACCCAAAACCCAAACTGGCAACTATCAATGTGTGGATAAAATTCCTTTGAAAACAAAATGTGAAATTTTGGCATTCCAATTCTGATTTTTTAATTTTTGGTCACTAAAGTAAATTGCACACCAAGAATCTCATTCAGTCAAAGTAATTTGGGCCAGAGGGCTCCATGTACAATCGGACAGTTCTAACAGGAGACTGTAAATCCTATTTTGATCAAAGAAGATACACAGATCGAATGAAAACTTCAAAAAATTCCTTGTTTTGGGCATCTTTACAAAAATTTCGTTTTAAAATTGCACCTCTAGGGACCACCATTCCGAAGACCCCAACCAAGGGCATTGTCCGTTGGCGCGTCACTTTGTACCATCTCTGCTGCCAGAAAGAAGCGCATCTTATTGTTTTCTCAAACAATGCAGGGTGTCTCGTAAATGCTCCAGGAAAACCATGCCCATCTTCTATTCCTGATGGCAAAACAAATCAAAATGAGTCAGTGCAATAATAGCTCCGGCCCCCATTTCCATGTTGTGCTTCCCCCAAAGTGCCCCAAAATGGGCCCATTTGGGGTGATTATGGGGAAAGTATGATTTCATCGTTGGAACTGTCAGATTTTCTGGACATGTTCTATGGAGCTAGCGAAACAAAAATGTTCATTGACAAAATACTCTCCGAGCCTCAGCTTCCATGCAGTGCCCCCCACAAAAATCCAAAAAAGCCCAAATTGTGGTTGTTTTTGGGATAACTGAGATATGAAGATGTGGGTTGCCGCACAAAAGCCATTTTTCGAGGACAGATTCCCAAAAGTGCAACGAACAGAAAATGTTCAGTGAAAAATTGTCCACCGACCCCCCCATTTCGACGCAATAGCTGCCCAAAAACAGGAGAAAAGCGAGTTTTTTTCATGATAACCATGGCAACCCATTTGGTTTTCATGGTTACCATGAAAAAGAGACATTTTCCCCAGTTTTTGGGCAGCTATTGCATCGAAAAGGGGGGTCGCAGCAAATATTTTCACCCACCCACTATCTTCAAATCTCAGTTATCCCAAGACAACCACAATGTGGGCTTTTTCGAATTTTTGGGAGGGGGCACTGTCTTAAAATTTGGCAGTTCTACGACGAATTTTTACCCCCTTCATAAGTACCTCAAATGGGCACATTTTGGGGTACTTTGGGGGGCATAACATGGAAATGGGGGCCGGAGCCATTTTTCGCACTGATTAATTTCAATTTGTTTTACCATCAGGAGCAGTCGGGTATGGTTATCCTGGAGCATTTACCTTGCATGGTTTCAGATGCATAACATTTATTTTACAAAGGTCAATCGTTGCGAAACAGCACTACCAGGAACCTTTTTGTTTTTTTTTAGGAAGGTCAATTGCAGCAGATAGCTCCGGAGCTCCCCGAGACTGTTGTTGCAGGTTCAGGTTTTTTTATATTTACACTTTCTTCTTCTTTTCTTCATATCTTCCCAGAAAGGGAAAGGAAGTCGTAAGGCTCAGCAGAAACAGCAGCAACAGTTGCAACAATCACAGCTGGTCAATTCCGATGGCAACAACTTCCAAAACCACCTGTACAGCAATTCTGTCCAACCTGCTTCAAATAGCAACGCCGTGCCAACGCTCCCAACGACCAGCAAGTCGTCCGCTGCTACTTCATCTCACAGCATAATAAACCTGACAAGCAGGGGCCTGCCTGCCAATGCCAACTTCAGAGTGAATGCCGTTAATGCTGGTGGGAGTCCCAGTCCCACCACAAGTAACAGTATACTTGGCAATTCGTCTACTCCGACAATCAGTATTATAGCCAGTCCTTCTGGTCCTGTTATCAGTACAAAACAGCTGAACAGCAGTGGCATGGGCATGGCCACCACCACATCCAGTGTTACGGCAACAGGCATGGGCCCAGGTGCAGGTGATATGAGCAGTAGCAGTAGCCCTGAGAAGCAAAAGCATGATAGGACGAGTGTTTCAATGTTTTTATCTCCTGGGGGAAGTAGTGGTCTTTCTTCTTCAGTGCCATCCGGTTCCCAAGGATCCCAAGGATTTTCATCTCAGAGCACGTTCAGGTTTGGTTTTAGTTTTTTTTTTTTTTGGTTCAGTAGTTTTATAAATTGCCTGCCTAACTTGCATCATTTTGGTCAGAAATTTCGTTGATTTGAGAACAGTGTGATCCACACTTTTGTTAAAAAAAAGCCTTCTTGTCAAGGTTTCCTTCGGTCTTTTTTGGAAACAGAAACAAGAGGCCAACTTACACAACCACCCAGGATCATAGAACTGCTCCTTCCGAGGGTTGAATTAACCTTAATCGGCCGGGAGGAGGTAGCTTGACGAAACTGGATGGGGAAGTAGCTGACCACAACTGGACGGAAACGTTTTTAGGTGAACCTACCACCCCGGACATGGAAAAATGGCCAAAAATGACTATTTTTCATCCAGAAATCTGGTTTATTCTGAATTCACTTGGAAAACGGCTTGGTGATTTTTATGTCATTTTTATGGTTAAAAGTTATCGCAAATTTTCCGACAGCTGCTCTTTCTACAAACATGCACTGCTTGTCCACTGTTTTTTTTCAACTTCCGCCCCATATTTCAAGCCTGGGAAGAATTTAAGCTAGAGGGGAGAAATTTTGTACAGGAAATGCTGTCTATTCTTCTGCAAAATGGACGAATGCGATTGAAGTCCAAAAAGTGGAATTTTCAGCAGGGAAAAATGGCTTGGGAGGTTGAATCACAGGAAATGAGAGTCCACCCCCAAAAAAAGAAAAAAAAATCCCTAGTTGAAAGGTGCGAGAGATGCCACTATATCTAAAATCAATGGCTCCTGCCAGCCACTCCTTCCGCATTTTGCAACCTTTCACAACACAGGTTTTGAACGACATTGTGCGTACAGACTATCAGTCCACTAAATTAGCCAGCCACCAGTCCAAAATGAAGCAGAACATTGAGTGACCAGTGAATGCAAGCCAAACTGTGTTTGTGGAAAACAAAGCATAAACTGTGTAAATCCATTGGGCTATTTGTCTATCGATCATGTTAAAACACAGCTTTTGTATTTTTTGAGTTTTTTAATTGCCAACAAGAGGTTGATTGTTTAGAAGCATTTTTACTTTTTTATTTGTCCTCTGACAAGTCCTCTGGTAATCTGTGATTTCTCTGGGATGAGCACTTCCCAAATCTCAAATTATTATCACACTTCTGCGTTTGGCAATTGTCAATTTCAAAACATTAATGAGCTGTTGCTTCTATGATCATGATAATTATCTTTTCAGTGGTGAAGATGACATAAATGATGTTGCTGCAATGGGTGGTGTAAATTTGTTGGAGGAAAGTCAAAAAATTCTTGGATCGACAGAGTTTGTTGGTCAACAAATTCGTTCTTGCAAAGATGAAACGTTCCTGCCATTCAACCAACTTCACCACAGAATTTGTCAAATTGGTAAGCTTTTATTTTGTTATATCCACCTACAAGACGTTCAGTAAGTTCATTTTGCTATAAACCCCACCTTTTTGGTTTTGGTCTTGGTGGGGATGACACAAAAAGGTAGATGCACTTCTTTATCAGAAGACTTCTGCAGCCGTTCCAACAGTACAAATTTGGCCACTCACCCTGAAGAAAATTTACCTTAAAATGGCAGTTTTGCGCTTACTGCACAACACTTAACTACGGGTTCCAATTTTACCCTTACAAATCTCATACCGTGTTTACATCTGAATTTTGATGATCATTTATCGGAAGCTCATTAATCGAAACTGTCGATTAATGATCATTTATTTTGACCCGTTTACATTTGCATTTTCGACAAACATCATTATAAAAAAACTGCGGATTCCACTTGCCGTTCTCGTGGAAAATTTCGTTGCGAAATAAAACAGTGAAATATAAATGTTCTGTTAGAACACAATTTCCAGTTTGGGGGTATAGCTCAGCAGAGAATTCGCCTACAGACCAAGAGGATCGCAGCCTTCAATACGCAGCCGCTCCAAAAAATTTTCAGATTCAATAAAAACTTTTTCATTTTTGGTGGGTATTCGAAGCTATTCCGTCTTTTTCTTTTCTGGAATATGGTGTCCTTGAATGGTCAGCAACATTTCAGCAGCATGATTTGTCGAATTTGAGCTTCTGTACGTTCAAAAGTGCTCAAGCGACCTCAAAACCACGAAACGTTTTGAACGTCATTTAAAATAAATTATGTTCGGAACATAATTGAAATAAATTATCTTCCTGATGACGTTCCCTTAATGATCATTAATTTTAGGCATTCACATCTAGAATTAACGATAAAAACTGAAAAATAAATTATGTTCCGGAGCGTCATTAATCGAAAAAATTGAAAAAAAGCGTTTACACTTGCGAAATTAATGATGTTAATTTTTTAATGATAATTAAAAAACAGATGTAAACAGGGTATCCTATCAATGTTACAAATGAATCTAACCATTTCTATAATAACTGTTAGCCACATTAGCAGATGACCCTTTTCGGTGACGCATGTTTCTGATTCTGCCCTCCAGATAAGGTTGGTTAGTACCCACCCAACTGAAAATTTATTAGATTTATTTATTGCTTTTCTTTGAATCGCTGATTTATTTCTTACCTGGATGGAATCATTGGATTTAAGTATTACCCACTTTTCTTTGAATCATTTGATTTGCTGCATTGCACTTTCAGATTCATTTAATTTTTTACTAGGCTGTGAGCTGTCTACTTGTTGAAGCTGTTGACACCACTCGTTTGTTAATTCGTGCCGGACTGTATCCAAGCAAATTAAATTAAAAAAAATTTTTCACTTTTATCCATCCACAACAAAACAACATCTAACCAATATAACCACTAACTTAAGGACACATCACCAAGCTGGAACATCGATCAACACAACGACTGCATCACATTAAATTTCTGACTTGCATCATCTTATTCTAACTGTGTAGGTATGGACTTATCTCACTCTGAACTGGTGTGGTAGCACCTGTCGCCTGTATTGGTCGGCCAGGGTGGAGTGCGCCGGAGTGAGAATGTACCCGTTGTTGACATTTGCCTGGGGCAGAGCGGAGCTGTATGGGCCACAACAGAGCCTGAGGGCCAGCCTTCAGCAGAAAATCAAACCAATAAATAAATAAATTACTACACTTTATTCTAAGATTTGTTGTTCATTGTTTTTCACACATGACAGCATCAAAGTACAATTTGGAAGAGCCAAGCACAGAGACGTCGTCTTTGATATCACATGCGGCTGAAGAGAGACTAAAGAACCTGATAGGAAAGCTGGCTGTGATTGCCGATCACAGGATGGAGAATCTTAGGATTGATCCTCTTTACGAACCAGTTCAGGACATCAAGAACCAGCTGAAGTTCCTGGATGAGCTGGATAAACTTGAACGGAAGAGACATGAAGAGGTGGAAAGGGAAATGCTGATGAAAGCTGCTAAGAGCAGATCAAAGTCAGAGGATCCGGAACAAGTCAAATTGAAAGCAAAAGCCAAAGAGGTAAGTTGAGGGCAACCCCAAAGGGCTGTCCGTGCTGACTGCTGTGCTGCCGATGTGAAGGAAGGGTTTTTACATTTTTCTTTCTTTTGCTCATTTTGCTCTCCTGGATTTCACCACATACATCAATGATTGATGTGGAGTAATCATCACATTTTAACATTCTATCGCAGAATTTCACCCCCACTAACGTCGGAAAGTTTTCAACAATGTTTTCAACGACGTCGGAAAGTTTCAACAATGTTCAAAAGTTTTCAACAATGAAAACAATGTCGGAAAATTTCAAGAATGTTTTCAACAGGCTTACATCTTAACGGTTCAGATAGAATGGCCTTGTCGGACATTCACTACCTGGTCAGTGGTCGTAAATGGAACGATGATTCTGTATTTTTTATTTTCAAATTGCATGTTTGAAAATGGATACCTACGCATCTTTTGCCATCCATTCTATCGTTTACATCCATCCATTCGTACAATGGCCAGCCCACCACATTGTTCATTTTTTGTGCACTAGTTGCACCGATCACTGTGATATTATCTTGATACGATAATATTCCCAACCCAATTCCTGCAGAATTGGAACTGAAGGGAAGGCCGAAGGGGGTCCCAAATCCCAATATGATTCTTTTATGAATGCTGCGATGCTGCTTTTTAATTAAAATTTTGTTGCTATGTTCAACAGCAGAACGTTGCTTTTTGATTATGATTATTCAGATTTGATTTGATAATTACAATTGGGGCACTCTTTTGTTTCATTATTCCGCATTTGGCTGTTCACTGTCTCATTTGAAGTTCTCTTGCTGTCTAGTCATAAAGCAGACAGTTGGAACCAAGACATTTTCTTCTTCTTTTTATCAGATGCTAAAGCCAAAGCGTCATCTGCTGAGACAAAGTCTACGTTTTTTGAAATTGTTGATCTGCTGTACAAGATGATAACTCGATTGTTCAACGGATTTTACCCAAATTGGGAATTTTTCAATCAATTTGTTCACACGAGGAGCTGATTCATTTTTTTCAATAATTGGTTCGGAAATGTGGAAATTTTTTATTATGTTGTTTGTTGTTGAACCTCTCTGTCACGCATTCATTTTATTTTTTTCCTTTTTTGGTTATTGTTTTTTTTTAGATGCAAAGAGCAGAGTTGGAGGAGGTGCGTCAGAGGGAGGCCAATCTGACAGCCCTGCAGGCGATTGGTCCCCGAAAGAAGGCCAGAATGGATGGCAACTTCGATGGAGACAACAGTTCCATGCTATCTTCATCATTCGGATCTCAGAATAACAATAACGGCTCATTACCAACAGCAGATTGCAACAATTTAAACAACAGCACCAACGAAGATGACGAAAGGAATAATGGAGATGAAAGTGGAGAAAACAGCGGATTGGCAAATTTCAACAGCCAAGTACGTTTTTCGGGAAGGAAGGGAAAAAAATCAAATCAAGCTTGTTCTCAGCTTCCACTGCCTTGCTGCTCAAATTTTTGTCTTTGGACCAGAATCCACCAGACCTAGGTGCCTCCGGTGCGACGGAGCCTTGGGGCACTGTGAGTCGGTCGGGAGGATTCAGCTCAGGCACATTTGTGCTGCGGATGTCTCCTCCAGATCTACTCTTCAAGCCTTGAACGGGGACTGGTCGCCTCTGCCGTCTGCTACACAGATCAACACTGGTCTTGTGGAGTGTCGACTTACAGTGAAGTGAAGTGAAAAACAGAATCCACCAGACCCACCTATCCAGCCTCCAAAGTGGGGGGGGGGGGTTCTTTACTTCAGACAAACTGGGTGGGCACTTAACAGAAGCACAAAGACGATTTGCATCAATATGTTCCGGGGGTCCATACATTAAGGGACGTACCCCCTCGAGTGGGCCAAAAAAATTGCACAATTTTTTTTGCACATTTGGATAGGCCAGAATGTGTAGATTCTGATGGTGAAAACCATTTCAAGATATCTTAGTTCGTTTTAAAGTTATATTAAAATAACCGAACCTGCTCATGACCGAAACGATTCAAAATACACGATAACGAATGCATTTTTTTCTGCTAATTGTTTTTCAATGTTTTTCGACCTTCCGACCCGTGTTATGAAGCTGTTTCTAACTCTAGAAAACTCAAATTTGGCATACTTATGTACAAAAGTGTGAGAAAATGACTGATGGAGCCAGAATTTTCATTTTTTGCCTCGTGAGTGAAGTTATTGCACCATTTTTTTTGGTAAATACGAGAAATGTAGAGCGCTTTTGCAGCGTTAGCATCAAAACCTTCTCGCAGAGCAAAAGCAGAGCCAAAAATGAAAAAACCAACTCCATCAAAATTTTTAATAACTTTTCACTATGTGTATGGAGGGTGTTCAATAAGTCCATACCCTGACCGATTTAGGTTTTTGCTTATATCTTGTAATTCCTTGTGGGGCTCACTTGTTCCTTTGTGATCATTTCGGCGTAGTCTAAGCAATTTTCTGTTCCTTTTTGTTTTGTTGTTGTAGCTGTTTAACTTTGGTGTATGGTCACGTCTTTCATACGAAATTGAGCTTTTGAGTTATTTGTTTTTGTTGAAGTGGAGCCAGTTCTGCCTGTGCACAAGACAAGTGCAATGTTGCAATCGCTGGGTTTGAAATAGTGGACCCATCCTCCATACTCACCGGGTATGGCCCCAAGTGACTTTTTCCTGTTCAAAAACTTGAAATCCATATTCGTGGAATAACATTCGTCGACGACAATGATGTCGTACAGGCAGTTGATGCCTGGTTACAGGACCACTCTCATCTCAGGAATTCAATGAAAAACTGGAACATCGATGGAGCAAGTGTATTGTAGTGGCAGGAGACTACATAGGAAAGTAAGGCCAGAAAAACATTCACCGAGAGCTGTCTTCAACATCAGGGTACGGACTTATTGAACACCCTCCGTATGTGAAATTTGAACCCCCTACCTCTTATGGTTGCTTGGGAACACGGGTCAGAAGATCGCGCTATTCCAGAAACGTTTTCCTCTGTAGCAGCCAAACCAAAAGAGCTAGAGGGCTGAAATTTTACACAGAAGTTGTCCTAAGGTACCTTAATATGTGCCCACATTTCAGACAAATCAGTTACAAAATACGGAAAATGACCGGAAGGAAGGGGGTAAGTCCCCCCTTAAAATGTCATTTCAGGATGTGTAAGTCGAATATGAACTCAGATTTTGACAACACTTAATTTTGACCAAAACTGCCAATTCGCTAGGCTTTTCATGAAGCGATCAATGCTAAAAACTGAATTTCAATTGTCTGTTTCACCACTTTTGTTTTTCAGTCAGTGAAATTTTGAACTTTCGATTAGTGTTTCCCAGCAAGTTCCAAAGAAGAGAAGTGAAATTTGGTATACCTACTGAATGGAAAAAAATGTCCGAAACTGGGTGACAGTCAGAAATTCAGATTTCTCAACCGAAGTGTCACTGTGGCTCTATTTCCATAATATCTTGGCAGTTGGTCATCAATTCATGAGTGTAAACAAAACTGCCAGAACAAATTGAAGGAGTAAAAATATCAAAATTCTGGCATTTTTACTCTGATCTTTCATGAAATTTTGAACATATTTGCATGCTCACACTTTCAAAAATACCCACAACTTTTATGGGGCACCGATGGAAAGTGTTGGATTTTTTGGATTCATTTTTAAATAAATGGCTGCCAAACCTCAACCAAATGAGCTAGGAGGATTAAATTTTGTATGCACACTTCTATGATGCCCCCAATCATGCTCACCAAAAATAAACATAATCGGTTGAAAAATACCGAATTTAAATTTTTTATGGGCCCCCTCCAAATTAATTTTTTCATTATTTTGCTTCCGCAAAGCAGACAGCCTTGTTTCGCACGGCCACCCACCGACTGATCTATCATTTTGGACACTGGAGTCTGGAGAAGATTCTTGCAAATAACAACAACTTCAACATGCATTCAATGTTTACGATGGTGAAATTGAGCTGTATCTGTTCATAGAAGATGATGAAACAAGGATGAGTTTGATGTAGCTGACCGGAAGGAAGCACTGCTTTTATCTTCTTCTAAGAACAGATATGGCTGAAATCAATCAATTCTACCGTGGTAAATGTTGTTGATCCCATCCGTGGTGTCCTGTCCTTCAAACGATGTGAAGTTGTAGACCAGACCAGATGATGTCAGAAACATTTGACCTCATTCAGTCATTCATCATCAGCTTCGACTGCTCCACCTCACACAGACACATTGCATCCACCTTTGGGTGAGAGTGGCTGGGCAATCCCATCACCTAGATCTTGCAATTTAGTGCATTTAGTTTTGCAAAAAATAAACAAAATCGATGAAAACAAATGAGAAATGGAAATCAGTGTTTGGGAAGATTGAGATCCCATTAACCGATTATTACAGAAACATACATTTTTTGACGGAGGGAGATTTATGTTGTCTTCCATCTTCAATGTCATTCTGCTGCATCACATGCATGCCTCTTTGAAGAAGACTGAATTTGAAGAATTGAAGAAATTGAAGAATTTGAAGAAGACTGACCATGCATTGCATGAGCAATTTCTTTGATTGTGATTTCTTTCTCTCTTGGCCAGTGAAATGTCAATGATGATCTCATCTGACAATTTCTCATTGGGCACCTCCATTGTCTGACTTTTCAGGATGAAGTTTGGATTGGATGGAAATGTTATTGGGTGGGGTGGGCAGGGGGAGAATGCCACCAAATGATTCAAATAACAGCATTTTTTACTTTCGAGGACTTTCAGGATAGCCAACACAGTGGCCAATGAAATGAAATCAATCCCTGTTTTACTTGTTCTTTTTTTCTGCTGCCTTAACATTAAAACATCCTGCAAAACCTGTTTTGATATTTTCAGAATAATTCCGAGTCGATGTCTGCAAGCAGGGGTAGTCTATTCTCATCCAGATCACAGGTATGTGTGTGTATACATTATTTGTATGTGAGTACGAGTAGGTATATCAGCTGAGTAGGAAGGTGCTTGTTGTCTCTCGAAATAGCTGTTCATTTTGATACCAACTGCTGGAGACTAGACTTCAGCACATACCAATGTCACATTCACGATTCAATTTAAAGAGGGCACTTTGGAAAAACCATGCCACATGCTGTGCTGTGCTATGCTATGCTTTTGTCCTCCAGGCCCAATGGCAGTGGTGTTGATTCCAGGGGTAATGAATGGAACCAACTTCCAAGCAAGAGCTGGGGCTAACCACTATTCCACGGAACCTCGCCAGAGTACTTCCCATTGAATCGATGGTGTCCTTTTTTCGCAAGCAGGTTGGCTGCTCACTGTTTTCAGCAACGTTGCCATGGAGGACACTGTTTGAACAGCTCCAACAGCTGGCACTCAGGTCTGGTGAGTGGGAGCGCAGCTTCAATATAAACATGTAAAATGTTGGGGAATCACTTGAAGATTGATAAAAAAATTGGAGGCAAAAAGGTTGCGAATAAGACAACGTAAGTTATCCTCCCGGAGACAAGCACCAAAAATGGCTGAATTTGTAAATTTTGGTGGTATTGCATGTGGGGGAAACACGCTTTCTCTCGAATTTTTTTCGCCAATCGACAACAGCAGAAAGCGGCAGTCCATGATCATGCTATGAAAAAACATTTCAGCCGCTTGGCAACCAAACGGCTGAGATCAGATAAAGCTGAAAAATAACCCGATTGAAATTTCCTGCAATTCAACTCGGAGATTTTTTGGGAGCCCATATCTGGATATTGGGGCATCAGAGCACATTATTTGACCACTGAATGTTTTCAAATGCGTTTGATGAGGAGAATCCACTCCCAAAAAGTGGTAGCTGTGTGAACACTACAATCAAACCCAGGTATCTCCAAAAAAAGTGAATTTTTGGTACTTTTGGGGCCCATAATCTAGGAAATGGGGGGGGGGGGTCGGAGCACATTTTGTCTCGGAACAACTTCGATTTGTAAAAGCATGTAGAATTGCGTGGTATGGTTTTTAGGCACT